>JAPDFK010000288.1:0-60812 GCA_027569635.1 Lasiosphaeriaceae sp. G1095 | reverse complement strand
ATAATAATAATAATAATAATAATAATAATAATAATAATAATAATAATAATAATAATAATAATAATAATAATAATAATAATAATAATAATAATAATAATAATAATAATAATAATAATAATAATAATAAATAAAGGGGTTTTCCGCAATAAATTTCGCTACTTTTTTCCAACTTGATAATTGCCAGATGCTGTGTTATCAAGAACCCCAATCAAAACACTCATTACACTCAACTGTGGCACCATGTGGCTCTTGAATTCACGCACCGGAGAGCTGAGATATTTCATGTCTGACGCTCATGTGCCGCCCTATGCGATCCTGTCTCACACCTGGGGCGATGAAGAGGTCACGTTCGATGACATCCCGCGCCTCTCCCGTGGAGAGCTCACCGCAAAAAAAGGGTATTCAAAGATTGGATTTTGTTGTGGTCAGGCTGTCGACGATGGCCTTGATTGGGTGTGGGCCGATACGTATGTTCATGTCGTCCCACCGATTGGTACTTTCTGTCATCAATTAATTAGTACTAATTAATGGAGGAGACAGGTGCTGCATCGACAAATCCAGCAGTGCCAATCTTTCAGAGGCAACCAACTCCATGTTCCGCTGGTACAAGAATGCCGCCGTCTGCTATGCCTATCTGTCTGACGTCTTGTTCCGCGGTGATCGCTCTGAACTCGAACAGGAAGTCAGGAAGAGTCGTTGGTTCACCAGGGGCTGGACTCTATAGGAGCTGCTGGCCCCCGAGCATCTCATTCTCTTTTCCGAGGACTGGACGACAATCGGCACCAAGGCAGAGCTCTGCGACGTTCTGATCCCCATCACTGGCATCGAAAAAGAATATCTCCTTGGCCTGGGCATTGAGCGAGCAAGTGTAGCGAAGCGCATGTCCTGGGCTTCTCGACGAGAGACGTCGAGGGCCGAAGACACAGCCTATTGTCTCATGGGTATGAAGACCCACATGATAATGATGAAGAATTGCCGGCAATTGGAATAGCTGACGTAGTACTGAACAGGTATCTTCGACATTAACATGCCCTTGCTGTACGGCGAAGGCAAGAAGGCGTTTCGGAGGCTTCAGGAAGAAATCATGAAAGCCAACCCTACAGAGCACAGTCTCCTTGCCTGGGGCAAGATTGTGACCAAACCAAGAAGACAGATATTGGATGACCGTCAACTGGATGGACTTGACCCAATTCCCTGGGACCCCAACGAAGCGTCGGCCCCCCTCCGCGGTCTCTTTGCGGATTCCCCCTCGGACTTTCAGTTCTCGAGTGACATTGCGCCCTGGAAAGAAGCTCAGGACAACCTCTACTCGCACGATGCTCTCTGGGGCCCCGACATGCCGTCTCTCTTCGGAAAGGGGGTTTGCTTGTCAGTGCCTATTTTAACACAAGCATGTTCTGCTTACCCGTGGGCAAAACCCAAGATTGCCCAGGTACGAAGGATGGCATTTGCTGCCCTACTCTGTTCGTATCGGGATTCATATTCGCTTCAATTTTGATTCCGCTTTACGAATGCAACTATAACGTCTGGGGTAGGGTTGACAAGATTATCAACGACGACGTCTTTGCCAAAATGGGACCTGACAAGCACCTTGAACTCACCACACGCAGGGTGGTAGTTGAGCCCGAGAGGCGCTACGACGTGGGAAAAGGAGATTTCATTGTAAGCTTTCTCGGCCAGGCAGATGAATACTTCTTTTCATTCGCCTTCGGCCGCAAGATCCATTCATTTCCCGGGTCGTACTTGCTCAAGCTGGGCGACAACAAGCCAGGCAGAGTATTCGTTCCGGTATTCGAACTGTCAAAGGCAGACACCACAAAAGCGTTCTCGCTCGCCTTTGGCCGAGGTGCAGGTCGAGATGGTGACGACTCTTCTTCTATCGGGCCCTCCACAGTGTCTTTGATACCCTCGATGCTCAAGCATACCGACGACGACTACGACTTGTTTATGGACGGGGTGGTATGGCATAATGCATCCAAGAACTGAAGGACACACCAGCCAATCCGGGAAGGGTTAGGGTTGATACCCATCCAGGATGGGAGGATTTAGGGGGCGGAAAATATAGATTAATTTAACTTAGAACAAGCAACGAAAAATCCCGAATTGACCAACCATTGCTTCAGAACGTGCTTTATGTACCATCAATCTGTGAACAAACTATGGCAATCCCTAGCGACACATGGAGTCTCGACCAGGAACCTTTCCCGCTCATCGAAGTCCGAGTTACAAGAGTCCTGATTGATGGGGATGGGAATATGGACAATGCTATTGATCAAATCGAAGTCTTCATATGTGGTCGACCTCCACCACCACACGGTTCCACCGGATTAATAACGCTGCCAGCGGAACATGCTATTCTGCCTGAGCTAGCAACACCAGCGCCGCCACCACAGACGACAGCTCAACTCCCTTGGCGATGAGAGATGGGAGGAACCACTGGAAAAGGTACCTGGGTACCTGCCTCATTCCTACTACGAACCGGGCGAATGGGCAGTGGCGAATCAACTACATCGCCAAAAGAATAGTCCACCGGCTCATTCAGTTTTGTATTCATAGTATAGCTATTATTCGGTAAATGTCCATTGTACTGTAGACGCATTTCAATGAGTAGTCCAAGATCCCCCTTAGCCTCTTCATCCCATCTGACCCGACATTAAAGTTCTCGTCTAGCCCCATGTTATCCACCAATTGTTTACTTTCTCATCAAAGTATATTATCACGAGCTAATAAATGAATTGGCCACTAGAACTAAATAGGGTAACAAAAACCAAATATCAAGGATAAGTTCAGGTTTTGTTCCACTCATCTCAAGTAGACTCTCAGGCGCAGGACTTCTGAGGGGACAGACACGACACTACATGAAGCATTGATTAACTACTCTTTTATCTTCTTTCCACACCTGGCAAAGCTGCCACCATATGTCTTGCTGCGATTATGGCCTTGAGATCGGCCCGGCTAGGTGACGGTCAAAAGACAACGGTTAGAACTCGAGATTGACAGTAATTAAGGCGGTTAATACCAGGGGATAGTCTACTTGCCACAGAGGACATGTCACAGAAAAATCGAGCAGCCACGGGTCGATGCAAGTAGGGTGGAATATGTGCCCGCACGGCAGCTTGCGAACGATCATGCCATGGGTGAAATCCTCGGTGCATATGGCGCAGCTTTGCGTGGCCAGGCCTTGTTCTTGGATGCTTGGCGACGTTCTTGTGCTCCAAGGTCTGACGTGGCGATGCCACTGTCGCGCTGCCTGTAAGAGAGGTCGTCTCGGCCGTTTTAAGTGGAACTGTGAGAGGCTGCGGAATGCTCATCACCCGAGGGCTCTTGGTAACATGCTGGTGATGTCGTGCTTGAGAAAGACGTCGGTCATATTTGACAATAGGCATAGACTGAAGGGCTTCATCCCTTACTCCGTGCCTGCCCATGGCTCTCCTGGCACTTGCGTGGATGTTCTCCCGGAGACCAAGCAGCGAAGGTGGCCGCTGGGCTATACAGATTCCGATCAAAATGAGGATAGCTATCGTGATAGACAAGACCACGGATATGGTAGTCGGGCTATTGCTGGGGTCGCGGTTCTCTCCAGTGGTTGCTGGGATTTTGATCAAGCAATTATATGGAACAAAAAAACAAGATTATCAAGAGACTCAGGATTAACAAGAGACTGGGTTTCTTGAAGAAAGGAGCATGGAGACCCGAGACGACGTCGGCATGTATATGAAACTCGGCAATATGAGGGACGACACAAGCCCGGCGAGGGTTACACACGCGTTTTCTTGTATAAACAGGACCAACTCAAATATGTGGAGGCAGAGGCCCCAGCCACCAATTGCCCCTGTCGGATTTAGCTAAACCTGACGCAACAAATAACACCGTGATGTGGTCGTGCTCGCAGGCCAAGCTGTTCAAAAGGAGCATCTCCGACTATGAGGCATTTTGGGTTTTCATTTCAAGAGGTGGGTGGGTATGAGGATTTTATTACTCTGACAAACGAAATGTGAACGCGATTGAATCGGGATGGTTTAAGGAGGTGTCGTTGGCACCGTCGGATCGAATATGGCCCGGCCATTCCAGGTTGCGAAATATTTTTGTTGTTGTCGCACGACTGTGGTCTGTGACTGCTCTGATGAGACATCCGGAATAGGTACAAGGAGGTAACGAAGGAGGCCTGTCGAAAAATGAAAAACACGTTTTGAGAAATCCAATGCGCCTCTTGCTGAGAGATAAATGCACATTGATGGTTGTGGTCTAATTTTGATGCGTTAAATGAATAGGTAGGTACCTAGCTAGTGGAAAAGAGAGGTACGATCGGATCTACCCTTTTTGTCCGTCATGCCACGAGTCTTTGAACGCCTTTCGGTGGGCTGATTCGCAACGGCAGCCTGGGCGATGCAAAGCTGATCAACCGTGGTGGGGTCCAGACCTAAGCTCCCTGCCACACACAACGACGGGCGGGGAGCTCCAGAGCCTCTCGGCCAATCAGAAGCTCGGACCCCCATCGAAGGGCATCGAAAGTCCAGGACTCCAGAGCCTTCCATGCGCCAGGGGAAGCTTGTCGCTGCGCCAGACTCTTCAACACCACGGCCTAATAACTTGGATCCTCATTTTCTTCACCATTCCTGCAAACTCTCACGACAGCCACCCAAACCAGAAACCTCATACCCGCATCCTATCCTATAACCAGAAGACGCTCTCCAAAATGTCGACGGCAGACGAGCTGAAAGCCCTGGGCAACAAGGCCATCGCTGCGAAGAATTTCGACGAGGCTATGTAAGTCGTCACCCCGCCCGCTGTCCATGCGAACCACTCCTGACCACCCGCGAAACAGTGACAAGTTCACACAGGCAATCGCCATCGACCCTTCCAACCACATCTTCTACAGCAACCGATCGGCCGCCTATGCCTCCAAGAAGGACTGGGACAATGCCTTGACAGATGCCGAGAAGACCACCGAGCTGAAGCCCGACTGGCCCAAGGGCTGGGGGCGCAAGGGCACAGCCATGTACGGAAAGGGAGACCTGCTCGGCGCACACGACGCCTACGAGCAGGGCCTCAAGCTGGACCCCAATAACGCCGGCATGAAGAATGACTTTGCGTCCGTCCAGCGCGCCATGGAGCAGGAGGCTGGAGGAGGTAAGAAACAGCCTGGCGTTCTACTAACAAACCGGCACTGGCTAACTCGCAACCTCTCAGACTCGGATTTCGGTGACCCAAGTGGTGGCATTGGACAGATGTTCAACGACCCCAACCTGATCCAAAAGCTTGCCACCAACCCCAAGACCAGTGCCTTCCTTGCGGACCCAGCATTCATGGCGAAGCTGCAGGCTATCAAGCAAAACCCCAAGAACACGACAGACATCTTTAGCGACCCTCGGTTTATCCAGGTCCTTGGTGTGCTGATGGGCGTCGACATGAACATGGCCATGCCTGGAGAGGGCGTGCCCGGCGCGTCTGGCTCGCGAGCAGAGGCTGAAGAGGATGTCGAGATGCCAGATGTTCCCCCTCACCAGAAGCAACAGCAGTCAAAGCCGACAGCGCAGCGCCAGCCCGAGCCAGAGGCAGAGGAGGTGGACGAGGAGGCACTCGAGAAGAAGAAGGCAAAGGAAGCAGCCGATAAGGAGAAGGCTCTCGGCACCGACAACTACAAGAAGCGCAACTTTGACGAGGCCATCAAGCATTACCAGGCAGCATGGGATCTGCACAAGGACATTACCTACCTGAACAACCTGGGTGCTGCCTACTACGAAAAGGGCGACTTCCAGGCATGCATTGATACGTGCTCCAAGGCTGCCGAGGAGGGCCGTGAATTGTATGCCGACTTCAAGGTGATCGCCAAGTCATATGCGCGTATTGGCTCTGCCTACGAGAAGCTGGGTGACCTCGCCCAGGCTATCGACTGCTACAACAAGTCTCTCCGCGAGCATCGGACGCCCGACGTCGTCAACAAGGTGCGGGCGGCGGAGCGCAACAAGATCGAATCGACACGCAAAGCCTACATCGACCCGGCCAAAGCTGAGGAGGCCCGTGAGGAGGGCAACAAGAAGTTCAAGGAGGCAGACTGGCCTGGCGCTATTGCAGCCTACTCCGAGATGATCAAGCGCGGCCCTGAAGACCCCCGTGGGTACAGCAACCGTGCCGCTGCCTTTATTAAGTTGCTGGAATTCCCCAGCGCCGTCGACGACTGCAACCTGGCTATCAAGAAGGACCCCAAGTTTATCCGCGCCTACATCCGCAAGGCCCAGGCCTACTACGGCATGCGTGAGTACAGCAAGTGTGTCGACGCCTGCACCGAGGCACACGATGTGGACAACGAGAATCACAAGGGTGCCAATGCCAAGGAGATTGACCAGCAGTCGCAAAAGGCCTTCAGTGCCATGTACTCTGCGCGGGAGAACGAGACTGAGGAGCAGACTCGCGAGCGCCTGATGCGTGATCCAGAGGTAAGTTATCTGCGATTTGGTTGAGCTCCTTTGGAAATATACTAATCAAACCTCTAGATCATGGGTATTATGCAGGATCCTGTAATGCAGGCCATCTTGCAACAAGCACAGTCCGACCCTGCTGCCTTGGCGGAACACATGAAGAATCCCACGGTGAAGACCAAGATCCAAAAACTGATCGCCGCTGGTGTCATCCGCGTTGGCCGCTAAGCGCGAAATGCGAGTTGGGGGAAGACATGAGGAAAGAGAGTTGAAAGCAGACTTTGAAGTGGCCTACGGAAAGGTAGGTTGTCATCAGAGCTGATATCTTCGAGCTTTGGTTACGATGTTGGGATTCATCTAGCCCCCGGCCCGGAGACGGCCAGACTGAGCTCTACGAGGGATGTCCTCGACCATAATGAAACTGCACGAGAGATGAGCGCGGCCGTCTGTACTCTAGGTCACATAGTACTATTCCACCATAATGGGAATTCATTACAAGGAGATCGAGCGGGAATACGGATATTGAATGTGCATTGACTGCTTTGACTTTTAACTTGTCTTTGACGGCGTAAACGGTCCCCAAACAGCCACCCGGTTGCTTATTCCAGAAAGAATAGCAAATGCAGTTAGGTGTGCATTACATCAACAGGAAGTTCCCTTCATTGGTCCCTAAAGTCAGGTATCTTTTGCCCATCACAACGCCAAGGCCAAACCCCTTAAAAACAGAGACAGAGCTGAGCCACTAACTAACAACAATCTGCCCCTTCAACTTGAGAGACGTTGTTTCTGGATTTCATCATAATACACACATAGAGCTTTCAAGATCCCCCCCCCCCCCCCCCCCCTCCCTTCACGCCTCGTACAGCCTCCTGACCTCTGGGCCGTCCTTGCTCACCACCCTGACCCCCGTGGCCTCGATCTCGCCTCTGCACGCCTCCCATCCTGCAGGGTCAACAGCGCGTGTCCCCTCATCAATAATATACGTAACGAACCCTTCGGCATGGGCGTCCGCCGCCGTGCTCCGCACGCAGTAGTCCCCGGCCAAGCCGACAACATAGACGTGCGTGATCCCCGCGCCGCGTAAAAGATCCGCCAGCCCCGTGTCGCTGACGCGCGGGTTGACAAGCGGGTCGTAGAAGGCGCTGTACATCTCGACGCGCGGATCCGTGCCCTTCTCCACGATGCGGTCAACCCTCGCGGCGTCGAGCTCTGCGACGAGCTCGGCTCCCGGGGTGTCCTGCACGCAGTGTACGGGCCACAGGCGCGTCGAGTACGTCTCTTCCGGGTTAAACGGGTTGATGACGATGTGGGTGTCCACGAAGGGGTGTTTCCCCGGGTGGTTCGCGGCGAAGGAGATGTGTGAGGGCGGGTGCCAGTCTTTGGTGGCTACGCGGAGGGCGAAGGCTGGGAGAGCCAGGAGCTCGTTGATCAGAGGGACGATGGAGCGTCCGTCGGTGACGGCCAGGGAGCCGTTCTGTTGCGAGGGTGGTAAAGAGGATGTGGTTAGCACAGAATTATTATATTTGTATGGTAAAAAGGAGTGAATGTATTAATGAGCGTCCGTCCTGTTGATGTTACACAGCAAAATGGTTGCAAGAAGAGTGGAGCAGGTATCTAGACAAAAACAGAGCCCAGAGACCAACCGTGTGTGAGAGAGATACATGAGCAGCAGTTAGGTAAGGTATATAAGAGAGTCATCGTGCAAGCTAAATGAGAAGCAGAATGAGATGAACTCGATTTCTTACGGGCGGGCAAAAGTCCTCTTGCATGTCGACGACGAGCAACGCCGGCTTGAAGCCTGGCTCGGCCATGATGGTCTTTCTGGTCGGGTGCGTTCTGTATGTATTTACGCAACGCTGGTTAAATATGGTTCACAAATGAGTAATAGGGCGAAATTAATATCTCCCAAGGTCAGACAGAGGCCGATCTAATTCGCATCTTCAAGGTGTGCTTCATTGAAGGAGTGGGGAAGGGGGTTGGCTGAACGAGGGGCTGCG
The DNA here is from genome assembly GCA_027569635.1 of Lasiosphaeriaceae sp. G1095. Taxonomy (NCBI): domain Eukaryota; kingdom Fungi; phylum Ascomycota; class Sordariomycetes; order Sordariales; family Lasiosphaeriaceae; species Lasiosphaeriaceae sp. G1095. Next base: position 52,396 of record JAPDFK010000288.1, on the reverse strand, counting down.
ATAAGATACGGGTTAGGGTTGATGATGGCCGGCTTTGGCACGTGCTGCCTGAGGTGTCATTGTTAAAACAGGCACTATGTAACCAGTACGTGAACTGGTAATCCTTTTTTTTTGTCTACAAGTCTTGATAGGTTTCATGAGCACATCCGTCATCCTGCAGGACCGACTCGGGGGGTTCCAGTGGTTCTATTAGAAGCAACGAGTGTGAAATGCTCGATGGCTTGGCCCCGGCTCGGACTATTTTGCATGCTGCCGGCGGATTTCAGTTGCGGTAGCTGCATTGTCGGTAAAGTCGCTGTCTGAATTGGCTTCTGTCTACTACGTTGTAGAGGACCTTGAGGACGTAGCCAAGAAAAAAACATCAGATGATGGAGCACCGACCACCACAAACAGGAACTGGCCAATGCTCAAGCTTGGACCAGGCAGAACAAAGCTTCGACATGGGTTTTTTTTCTTAGCTCTCCAAGGCAGTTCAGGCCACACGCAACTTCGCCTTCTGATATTTTTAGAGCACATCAGACCTTGCCTGTGGGAACTGTCTTGAGAACTGTCTCACTTCACGTTCGAATGGATCACGATCAAGATTAGATGGAATAGATTGAACACGGATGGGTCACTGGAGTCGCTGGTTGGAGAAGTGGGGGGTCACGATGATGGTGATGGATCGCCCGTTTTCAAGAGTGGGGTTGCACGGATGGTAACCCGGTGGGACCCTGCCGACATGATCCAGGGGCAACTGCCAACCAATCCCAATTTTCCTTATCGTCTGCCGAACTCGCTGCCCTGCTGTTTTCCCTGCTTGCCTTGTAATCTCAAAGAGCAACACGGCAAACAACAGGATGCACGGGTGAAAGCAGCAACACGGGAAAAGGGCCAATTACTTGTAGGGTTGGCCGACGAGAATTCAAAACCAGCCTACCCAACTCTTGCTCTCGTGACAACACCCACCTCCTGGGACAACAATATGAAGGGGTCGTGGACGACAATAGTTGCTGCTGACCGCCTTTGCTAGAAAGAAAATACCCACCAAAAGTCGTACGCTAGCCATGCCATTACAGGAAAGGGAGAAAAAGGGGCACCAGCCGAAGCAACAAAGCTTCTCACCGCAAGTGCCCACAGAGTGACACAAACACAAGGCACAATTGATGCATGTCGGTACCGAAACCGAAATTGGCAGGCTTTGAACCGTATGTGCCATCAACGGCAGTGCGAAGAACTTCTTATGACCTGGCCATGGCCAATCAGGCGTGAATTGTAGACTGCGGCGAAGCCCAGAATCACCGTCTTTCACCATGTGCGGGCACCCCAGGCGGGAAAGTCAAGTTGTGGGCCGAACCAGTACCTAGTGCCACCCGGGCAATTTCCTTGGACCCCGCGTAAATTCATAATTCCCTCTTTGACGCTGGCCGACGCCTCCTCGTGGAGTCGAGACAGCCATCCCGGATCTCAAAGGAAAAAGAAAATCCCACCGACGGTCGTCAGAATTCTTAATTCTCAATTCTCCCCAGCTGCCACAATTCAACATTTGCCAGGCCACGCGGGGACCAGAAAGGCTTCAACAATTGCGTCCTTTTGGCAAGTAGCAGCAGGCCAATTGCCTATTCATCGTTCCGCGCAGTTTCCCTTTGCGTTTCTGTCCGGTCCCTTTTTTTTTTTTTTTTTTTTTGGCTCAGGTCGCTGGTTTCCTAACCAGGCAAACCCCGAGCGCTGAACCGTTCCTGCACCTGCACCGACAACGCCAAACAAAGTTCGCTCTGACAGCTTCAAGGCGCAACGCCGACTGCCAGCGTTTCTTGAGACATTTCAAAGTCTAGTTTCTAGTTCTAAGACATCACTGCTCCATCTTCCCCATTGCTACTACGGTTCGTGCCCATCTTATCTTCATTTGTGCCCGCAGCACCGCGCCCCTACCCCATTGTCGTCGGTCGTCGGGGTGCTTTCATCACATCACTTACCGTATCGGCTCTGCGCTGCGCTGCGATTGTCGGTCAGAGCTGCTTCTGCTTGCACCCCCCTCCCCCTCCCTCCCTTCCAAGCCGATATTCATCCACCATGGAAGGCCCACGCCGTCTCCGCCTCCCTCCTCCCGATCCGCGCCTCTCCCATCTGCCTCCCTCTCCCCCGCCCGAACTACCTTATGACTTACACCACCGCTCTGTAGCTTCTGCCCGTGCCGCCAGCTCGTCGTCTGCCCAATGTCCCGCGGCGCTCGATAATCCCATCCACCACCCAAGAACAAAGGTCGTCACCATGATTGCCGCGAACCTGCTCCCCTCCCGATTCCGGGGCGAGCAGCCTGCCTCCCAGGCCGCCGCACCCTCCTGGCTGAACAAGAAGTCCACACCGCTGCTCCAGGTCCTGGCCAAGCTCACGTCGTCCAACCCCATCCACACCATCGTTATCGTCGCCTTGTTGGCCAGCACCACGTACATGGGCTTGCTGGAAGACAGCTTGTTTGATGCCACTCGAAGCGTTAGGAAGGCGGAATGGTCCTCTCTAGTTGAGGGCAGCAGACGGCTCCGTGCCGGTCCCGACACGGCCTGGAACTGGCAGAACTCGGACGTGGATGTTCCTCTGGCTCGCAATGTCGACCACCTCGCTCTCTTGACCCTCGTCTTCCCCGAGTCGCTGTCCACCGACACATCCAAGGCCCCGCCCATGGTGAGCGCAGTGCCTATCCCGCAGAACCTGTCCATCAAATCTTTGCCCTCGACCTCAAACTCGTTCACCACGTACGCCCAGGACAGCGCCCTGGCCTTTGCTGTTCCCTACAGCCAAGCCTCCGAGTTTCTCACAATTGCTCAAGAAATCCCGAATGGCATCCCTACACAAGAGACACGCGAGACGGAACACGGACGCGAGAAGAAGATGTGGATTATGAAGGCTGCGCGCGTGCAGACTCGGAGCAGTATTGTGAGATGGATACACAACGCTTGGATTGAGTTCACCGACCTTTTAAAGAACGCCGAGACACTCGATATCGTCATCATGGCCCTGGGTTATATCTCGATGCACCTCACCTTCGTCTCCCTGTTCCTCTCTATGCGCCGCATGGGATCCAACTTTTGGCTTGCCACGACTGTCTTGTTCTCCTCCGTTTTTGCATTTCTCTTCGGCCTGTTCGTCACTACCAAGCTCGGCGTCCCGGTCAGCATGGTTTTGCTATCTGAGGGTCTCCCGTTCCTGGTTGTGACCATTGGATTTGAAAAGAACATTGTCCTCACCCGGGCGGTTCTGTCGCATGCCATTGAGCACCGCAGACCCTCGGACAAGGCTTCCAAGAGAACAGAGAACAACTCGAATGTGATTCAGTCTGCAATTCACATGGCCATCAAGGAGAAGGGATTTGACATCGTTAAGGACTATGCCATCGAGGTCTGCATTCTGATCGTGGGTGCCGCGTCTGGTGTGCAGGGTGGTCTTCAACAGTTCTGCTTCCTCGCTGCCTGGATCTTGTTCTTCGACTGTATTCTGCTCTTCTCCTTCTATACTGCGATTCTCTGCATCAAGCTCGAGATCAATCGGATCAAGCGCCACGTCGAGATGCGCAAAGCCTTGGAGGATGACGGCCTCAGCCGCCGGGTTGCCGAGAATGTGGCTCAGAGCAACGACTGGCCCAGAGCGGACGGCAAGGATCAGCCAGGAACCACCATCTTTGGCCGCCACCTCAAGAGCGCCCACATCCCCAAGTTCAAGGTCCTGATGGTCTCTGGCTTTTTCCTTATCAACGCCCTCAATTTATGCACGATCCCATTCCGTAGCGCCAACTCCATTTCCAGCATTTCATCCTGGGCTCGTGGGCTCGGCGGTGTCGTTGCACCCCCGCCAGTCGATCCCTTCAAGGTCGCATCAAATGGATTGGATATCATTCTGGACGCCGCCAGGTCCGAGGGCAGAGAGACAGTGGTGACCGTTCTCACCCCGATCCGGTATGAGCTGGAGTTTCCCTCTGTACACTATGACCTCCCGCAAAAGGTTGGCAAAGACGACGAGGACCGCTTGGGTGATCTTGACGGATACGGAGTGGGTGGTCGGATGGTTGGCGGCATCCTGAAGAGCCTAGAGGACCCCATCTTGTCCAAGTGGATCGTGGTTGCTCTGGCTCTGAGCGTGGCGCTGAACGGATATCTCTTTAACGCAGCGAGATGGGGTATCAAAGACCCCAACGTTCCAGACCATCCCATCGACCCCAAGGAACTGGCCGAGGCTGAAAGTTTCAACGACACGGAATCGGCAACACTTCCCCTTGGAGAGTACATGAAGCCCGCCACGCCAGCACCAATCATACCGCTCACCCCTGCTTCGACAGACGACGAAGCAGATTTGCGGCCAAAGGTGGCCAAGCCCGCAGCCCCTATGCCCGCGCCAGAGAACTCATTGGTTATGCGAAGCGTAGAGGAGATGGACAAGATGTTGAAGGACAAGCGTGCTCATGAACTCACCGACCAAGAAGTCGTTGCTCTCTCCCTCCGTGGCAAGCTGCCTGGCTACGCTCTTGAGAAGACGCTCAAGGACTTTACTCGCGCTGTGAAAGTTCGCCGAAGCATCATCTCCCGCACCAAGGCCACTGCCGACTTGACCAACCTCCTCGAAGGTTCCAAGCTTCCGTTTGAGAACTACAACTGGGCGCAGGTTCACGGAGCGTGCTGCGAGAACGTGATTGGATATATGCCACTTCCCGTTGGCGTCGCTGGACCGCTTGTGATCGATGGCCAAAGCTACTTCATTCCCATGGCTACGACGGAAGGCGTCTTGGTTGCTAGCGCGAGCAGAGGATGCAAAGCAATCAACTCGGGTGGTGGTGCTGTCACTGTGCTAACAGCTGACGGTATGACTCGCGGACCATGTGTCAGCTTCGAAACGCTCGAGAGGGCCGGAGCTGCCAAGCTGTGGCTCGACTCGGAGAAGGGTCAGGCGGCGATGAAGAAGGCTTTCAACTCTACTAGCAGATTTGCTCGCCTTCAAACCATGAAGACAGCATTGGCCGGAACGAACCTGTATATCCGCTTCAAGACAACAACCGGTGACGCCATGGGCATGAACATGATCTCAAAGGGTGTCGAGCACGCGCTCAGCGTCATGATGAACGAGGAGGGCTTTGACGATATGAACATCATCTCGGTCAGCGGAAACTACTGCACCGACAAGAAGGCAGCAGCGATCAACTGGATTGATGGTCGTGGAAAGAGTGTTGTGGCCGAGGCCATCATCCCCGGTGACGTGGTGAGGAATGTCCTCAAGACGGATGTTGACACGATGGTTGATCTCAACGTGAACAAAAACCTGATTGGGTCTGCCATGGCGGGCTCCATTGGTGGATTCAACGCGCACGCAGCCAACATTGTTGCGGCCATCTTCCTTGCAACAGGCCAGGATCCAGCACAGGTGGTTGAGAGCGCCAACTGCATCACCATCATGAAGAAGTAAGTTGCCAATGCCCCTACATAACACCAAAGCTTTGAAAGCTAACCCATTTCCAGTCTCCGAGGGTCTCTCCAAATCTCTGTGTCGATGCCTTCGATCGAGGTGGGCACCCTTGGCGGTGGTACCATCCTCGAACCCCAAGGAGCGATGCTTGACCTGCTCGGAGTCCGCGGTCCCCATCCCACGCACCCTGGTGAGAACGCTCGGCGTTTGGCGCGCATTGTAGCAGCGGCCACTCTGGCAGGCGAGCTGTCTCTTTGCAGTGCGTTGGCGGCGGGACATCTCGTCAGCGCACACATGCAGCACAACCGATCTGCGCCTCCAACGAGAACCACGACACCGGCGCCGTCGGGACCGTTGACGCCGGTTGGATTCGCCATGGCAAATAATGTCGAGCGGGTTGCGTCCAGCACAGGGCTGAGTGCGGCGGCAATTGAGCGGGCAAGGCGTTAATTAGCATTGTTTCTTTCGTCAAAGCTAGGATGTTTGCAGGCAGCTAGGGTCTGCGGAGTGGTTAATGTAGATAGGTATAGACTCATAACTAGATGTGGAGAGCATTGCACTGGTTCTGGGAGTTGGGCAAAGCCATCGGACTTTGGTTTGAGAGCGCTGCGGTAACGATGTTGTTGGCAGAGTATTCTTGGCCGAGCACCAAGCAATCCGGCGACTGAAGGATTGTGGGTGGATTGGTGAGCTCTTTTCTCTCAGACCGTGCTGGGTGTCACGGTATTTTATACAGCAAGAATATATGCAGCCTAAATGATGGTACTTCTCGTTCATATCACGCCTCTTGGTATTTTCCCATAGTTTGCTCAGGTTGTACTTGCTTGATATTGAAGCAGCAATGGGGAAAGGAGATGGATATATATACCTACTTATAAAGTCTGTTGCGAAATGTAGGTATTCGTTTTGTTGCTTGCAAAAAACACAACACAATTACTTAACAAAGATATTATTGTCGCTTTGGTAGCATATGTCCGAGTCCGAGACGCGAGCCGAGTGCCGATGGGAGCTATGTTGGTTTGAGATGCCTAGGTACCTAATATTAGTTGACTGTGGGAGTTTGGAACAACTCTTCGGCTCGGAATTCGGCGGGTCGCGGGACTAATGTAGGTTGAGACGCGGAGGATTGTAATAAGAAGTCTCGGCTGTCGACTATTCGTATTTCCGGTTCCCTAGATTCGTAATGTCAAAGATGGGAATTGGGGGTGGGCTGAGCAATAATTATTTGATATGTGGACAAAGCGATCGAGAATCATGAACTTCCATGCCTTAATTTTTAATAAGTACGCAAAAAAAAAGCAAAGAAAACAAGACAAAGAGTTGCCGTTTATCCGAACCCGCACTGGGGAACTTTTTGTTGCAAGGCCATCATTTGTGCAGGTGAGTAACCGCTTCAGTATTCACAGGCCTGGGCCCTAGGGGGAGGGGGGTCCAAGCTCGACAAACGCCAAGTCCCTTCCTCTCAGTGCGGGGGATCTCCCGGTGCCCGCACCCGGAAGACAGCAGGGCTCCAGCACCCAACAGTGCTGAAGCATACCGACGTTCTTCTGGCAGAGGCTCGCTGAAGTAGCCCCGCCTTTCCTTCTTTCATCATGATCAACGACGTGTTTCCTAGCCCGCCTTGATGGGCGGACTAAAAATCGAAATGCACCCAAACATGTACCTAGGTATCAACAAGGTTTCCAGCTGTAACGTCGGGTTCGAGTTCTGCAACACAGACACGACAGAAGCGCAAACAGATACGTAATCGGGTTGGTTGGTCTGCATTCGTTTCCCCATCCCACCACCCACCAACCGGAAACATCCCAACTTTAACAGAGTTCCCCCCCACGCACACAACGCAACATTCCTTCACACCGACCGACGAGAGGACGAAGCGTCGCCAATGCTCGACCTCCACATTTGTACATGGAAATACTGGTGAGGGAAGGGGGGGAGGTCGATTGAAGGGCGCAACGTGCCGAACTCGGAACTTGGCCCGGTTGCGATGCCATGCAAGAGAAGTCAGATGCTCGGGCGAGAAATCGACATTTCGGATCTCTGGTCTTTACCTCCGAGCTAGGGAGATGAGAGTGGAAAGCTTAGTCGCTTTCACGCCTTCGGTTAGTATGGTGCCGTCATCGACAAGCTGCGGGGCAAATACATTATATTCCTTTTCCTATTACCCTACCAAGCCACAAGCCTGCTTTTCCTATCCTTATCACGGGTCTCCTTTGCAGAACACTTGCTCTGTTGAAAGGTCGGTTCTTTCTTACTGCTTGTCTATTTGGTGTTCTTGTTTGTGGTTGAGACGAGAACTTGCTGCTTAGCAAGCTGCTACTGTACTGACCTCTTTTCCTGCTGCAGCAACAGCAACAGAGCAGCAGCAAGGGCAAAACAAGTGGCAAAAGCACATTTCGTCATTTCCTACATCACCACACCAAGTTCTTTGGATCTCTATACTCCAGGGCACTTGCGTTGTTACTCACCTTCCACTTCACCTTTCCTCGACTTACACCGGTTGCATACATACAACATAACCCGTCACATCATTACACCATTATTATAGCAGGGGTCAACCCTCATATTGGTTGGCAACTCCGGTGACAAAAAGGGCTGGCTGCTTAAAGACCGACCAAGTCCTGGAACGCCAAATTGTTGCTCCTGCATAGACGAGTTGTCCCGAGGAGTCGGTCGTGGCGCTTTGCCGTCTAACACGGTATCCAGGGCAAGTTGAGTGGGACATGCCAAACCAAAACATGGAGCCCGGCACCGAGAAAAAGGCCATTCTTTCGGCTGGGACACCCACCGATGACGCCCGTTCCGAGATCAGCAGCATAATCTATTACCATGACAGCGACATCGCCGGCCCGTTCGCCATGGACGACCACAATTCGGAGCCTTCGTCGGTCCTGAAGCAAGAAGAACCGCAACAATTTGAGTCCAGAAAAGAGGAGGTCCCCGCAATACCACCCACAGCCGCAGGGCGAGCCCCAGATCCCGAGGAGACACGCACCCAACTGGAAACATTCTTGGTCGTTGCCTCCCTGGCCAGCGCCCTCTTCCTCGCCGCTCTCGACGTCACCATCGTAACAGTAGCCATCCCAACCATCGCCCAAGAGTTCAACAGCACCACCGGATATACATGGATCGGCTCGGCTTACACGCTCGCCGGCGCTGCCTCGGCCCCCGTCTGGGGTAAGATCTCGGACATTTGGGGCCGCAAGCCCATCTTTCTCCTGACTGTCGGCGTCTTCTGGATCGGGTCACTGCTGTGCGCTGTGAGTAAGAACATGCCCATGCTGCTCGTTGGACGTTCCATCCAGGGCGTTGGCAGCGGCGGTATCGTCGTTCTCGTCAATGTCTGCATTAGCGATCTATTTTCCATGCGTCGACGAGGTAAGTTTATCGTCTCCATCTTCCAAGGGTCAAAGGCTGACACATTGCACGTTAGGAGTATTTTTCGGCGTTATGGGAATGGTGTGGGCTGTGGCTGCTGGTGTTGGCCCCGTGCTCGGGGGCGTCTTCACTAGCGAAGTGACGTGGAGATGGTGTTTCTACGTCAACCTGCCCATCTCGGGGCTCGGCATGATCATCCTCGTCTTTGTGCTCAAGCTTCACAACCCACGCACGCCCATGTGGCAAGGCCTCGCCGCCGTCGACTGGCTGGGGTCACTGACCATCGTTGGCGGAACCTTGATGATCTTGCTCGGCCTCGAGCTCGGCGGTGTGACCCATCCATGGAACTCGCCGACCGTCCTTTGCCTGCTCATCTTTGGACTCGCCACGGCCGGTCTCTTTTTCGTGATCGAGTGGAGGGTCGCTAAGTTCCCCATCATGCCAATACGTCTCTTCCAGTCGCGCTCTGGGGTCGCCTCGTTCGGAGTTGGCGCCCTGCACGCCTTCGTCTTCATCTCGGGCAGCTACTACTTACCTCTCTACTTCCAGGCCGTGCTCGGAGCCTCGCCCTTGCAGTCGGGTATTTATGTTCTCCCCTTTGCTCTCTCGCTCTCTCTTTGCTCGGCCGCCACGGGCATCGTCATCAAGAAGACGGGCAAATACTTTCCCTGCATCGTCGGTGGCATGGCCGTCATGGCGCTTGGTTTCGGTCTTTTCATTGACCTCGAGCCCCAGCTCAACTTGACCAAGATTATTCTCTTCCAAATTATTGCTGGGCTGGGTGTAGGACCCAACTTCCAGTCTCCTCTCCTCGCGCTCCAAACCACGGTAGAACCGCGCGACATGGCGTCGGCCACAAGCACTTTTGGGTTTGTCCGACAGCTCTCACAGGCCGTGTCCATCGTCATCGGAGGTGTCGTCTTCCAGAACTGCATGCAGAAGCAGTACCCGTGGCTTCTCGCCGAGCTGGGGCCCGAGAAAGCCGAGCTCTTCTCTGGCCGCAATGCGGCGTCTAGCGTGGGCCATGTTGAGGACTTGCCGGAACACCAGCGCGATGTTGTGCGTGTTGCGTACTTTGACAGCCTGCGCACGATGTACATCATGTATGTCGCTTTCGCAGTGCTGGGGCTGATGGTGGCACTGTTTGTGGGTTCTCGTGCTCTGAGCAAGGATCACAAAGAACACAAAACGGGCTTGGAGGCCATGAAGCACGCGAAGGCCCAAGGCTCCTCTGCTAAAGGCGCGGCCACAAGCACACCGACGGATGAAGAGAAGATGTACCCTCCTGCTCCTGCTCGTGCTCGTGCTCGTGCTCCTGTTGCTGCCGTTTCCAAACCCGTCCAGAAGCCAAAGCAGTCGCAATTCATGAAGCGACCTGCATTCTTTTTCGAATAAAAGAAAAAAAAGCATTTACACCAGGATGAAGGGAGAAGAGCAAGACTTTCTATTTACGCACTCGCGCATGTTGGATCAGCCTCGAAAAGGCTTGGTGGGTGGCGGCGTTCATCAACATCTTTCTTTTTTGTTACTTGTCTGCCTGTACTGTTACATCGTCAATTCGGATACCCATTCTATCATGTCTGTCCCGTCTCCAAATCTTCTCCAACTCTCGGCCCTTGCTTGCCCTGCGTCCCCATTGAGACAAATGAGGAGGCTTCACACGATGGTAGGGGCACTTCACTTTAGCCAAAAGCCATCATTTGCGGGGAGCATGCCCTTGCCACGCGGTGCAATAAACCGTTTCCCGGATTCCGTCAGGGCATCCAATATATATGCGCATGGGAGCCTGCAGCCGAACTGCAAGTGTGTCCTATAAAGGTGGATTTGGTCGTTCCTCTCGTCCGCGGCGAGGGTTGTTGACCACGCGTGTCCCGGGACCTGGAGCAGGTTCAAGGCCCGCCAACCCCTCCCGTCCGTGGTTCATCAGAGTTTGGTCGAATCTAAAAGCAACAAGAGAAGAAGAAGAAGAAAAAAGAAGGATTGAGCGGCTTGGCTACCTACATACTTGTCGTCGTCATTGGCGGAACACATCCCCGTCGATCTCTAACCCACCCCCCTGAATGACCCCTGAAAACGTCTGATTTAAAGAAACCTTCACCACCCGTACCACAACTCGTCAATTTACATGTCTAAACAGCGAAATATTGCCATTAATATTAATTTCTCTGATTCTAGCTCTTTACTTCTAGCAGCAAGCTATACCGCTAAAGCGAGATTCATCAATATGCGACACCCCAGTTACAACATGGCTCCAGGCGTGCTGGCTTTTCGCACGATGAAACGGTAGGGCTCAGTGGAACTGAGTGGAGTTTTTTTTTTCTCCCGAACCTGGATTCGGGAACATGTAATTATGTCCCTTCTGTCGATTGGGCCCGTCAGGTCGGGAACGATGCCGAAAAAAAGAGAGCAGGCTCATGCGTCGTCATGGTTCATCCGGAGGCTCTGTGTCCGCTGCAGTGTCCTACCACTACCTAAACACAAGGATCACCACCGCACACGACGCCTGATGGGGTAATGACATGGCTGATGGGCGCTGATCCGAGCCTTGATCTGCCAGAGAACGGACGACATATATAAGAACTAGGCAAGATGACGCTGCTCAACTCTCATCCTCCAAGGAAGTCGGCTTAATTATCCAGCGTCAATCTGAATACCGGATCCCCCGTTGTCACATCCAGCAGTCCCACCATCGGCAATGAGGCTCTCAACACTCACCTCGGGCCTTGTGGCCTTGGCTTCCTTCTGTGGCGCCGCCGAGATGGTCAAGCGTGCCGCCCTCACCCAGGTGAACAGCTTTGGCGCCAACACCTCGGGCGCAAAGATGTACATTTACGTGCCTGACAAGCTGGCCGCGAGCCCCCCCATCATCGTGGCTATTCACTACTGCAGCGGCACGGCCCAGGCATACTACACCGGGTCTCCCTATGCCAGTCTCGCCGACAAGCATGGCTTTATTGTCATCTACCCCGAGTCTCCCTACTCGGGCACGTGCTGGGATGTGTCGTCGACGGCGGCGCTCTCCCACGACGGCGGCGCAGACAGCAACAGCATCGCCAACATGGTCACCTGGACCATCGCACAATACAAGGCCGACACGAGCCGCGTCTTCGTCACTGGTCTCAGCTCGGGCGCCATGATGACCAACGTCCTCGCCGCCACCTACCCAAACATGTTTGCCGCCGCCAGCGCCTACGCCGGAGTCGCCGCGGGTTGTTTCTACACCGGCACCACCAATGGCTGGAACTCGTCCTGCGCGACGGGCACGTCCATCCACACGCAGGCCGAGTGGGCCAGCACGGCCTTGAAGATGTACCCGGGCTACACGGGGGCGCGCCCGCGGATGCTGATCAACCACGGGTCCGCCGACACGACCATCTACCCGCAAAACTTCAACGAGACCCTCAAGCAGTGGGCCGGCGTGTTCGGGTATACCTATGGCTCGCCCGAGCAGACCATCGCCAACAGCCCCCTGGCGGGGTACACAAAGTATGTGTACGGGCCGAACCTCGTTGGCGTCTACGGTGCGGGCGTCACACATAATATCCCTATCAACGGGGACCAGGATCTCGCATGGTTCGGCATCACAGGTGGCCCGTCAACGACTACTACTACTTCTAGTTCAAGCAGCACCACTGTTGCCACAACTCCGACGGCTAGCAGCAGCAGCAGTAGCAGTAGCAGTAGTACTACTACGCTCGAGACATCTACCAAGGTCTCAACAACAGCAACCTCCTCCGCGTCTGCGACTCCTAGTAGCCCTGCAGGTGGGGGATGCACTGCTGCGCGCTGGGCCCAGTGCGGTGGCTCCGGGTACACCGGCTGCTCGACATGTGCAAGCCCGTATACGTGCAAGTTTTCCAACAACTGGTACTCTCAGTGTCTATAATCAATGTTGGAGTTGGAAAGCGAAAAGAATAAGAAAGAAAAAAAAGAAGGGGGGGGGGATGTTCAGAAACATGTACGTAGAATATCGGCATAGCATTGCGCAGCGCAGCGTATAAGTGAGGTAGGTAGTATTCTAGTAGGTATTTAAACATCATCAAAACAAAACACATTTTCAACCCAAAATAATACGTTTTATTTATACAAAGACTCATGTCAAAGGTGAGAACAAATATTCCCGCTCTTCTCAGTCAAATCCCACTGTAATTAATACCAAGAGTTGCGAGCGGATAATTATTGGTCAAGCAGCTGCCGAAGCGCGAGTAGTATATTTCCCTTTTGCACAACCCTCACTGTGCAGTGCCGAGGTAGTATTAGTAGCAATCGAAGATTCTAGACTACAACGCCAACTTTACATGAAACACGACGTCTATGCATCGCCTGCGGCTGAGAAGGGGGGTGGGCTGCTACCTAGGTAAGTAATGAGTTACGTAGTAATTAGGTACCTTATGGACGTCGGCAAGGAAACGATCTGGTTGGATAGAGGACAGGCAAACAGTTGAACAGCCTCGCCAAGTCAGAACCAAAAATAAACTGGCTGCCAATAGGTAAGGTAAGGTAGTTAATTAATACCAAGGTGGGAAAGTATTGCCGATGGCTCAGCTTTGACACACTGAGTTCGTATTGAGCTGGTCCAATCAGAAGAGGAATTATAGGCAACGATCGTTACATGTAATTAATTATTTAGCTCCTGGGTTATATGAGGCTGTGCATATTATCTTGTCTACATGGAGTAGAGTTTTGGCTGACATGGACTGGCCTGCTACGGGAAGGGCGGGAAGGACCTGATTATGCCTGACAGGCAGGGCACGGATGGATTATATAGGGGAGGGAGGGAGGGGGGGGGGGGGGTGGGGGCGTTCCTGAGGATGGTGTAATTACACGGTTTTGCCACTTCTGACAAGTCTGGCCGCACAAGGCAAATAAATGACTGTAGAGGAGGGAAGGACTGGAAGGGCTTGGAGTACTGGTAAATAGTTTGGATATTAGTGATCGTACATAGCTGGTACAGAAACTAAAAGTTGGCCACTTCACCTACCCAGTGTTAACCTCGGTAGCCCCGTTGGGCGTTGGTTGAAGTATTATGTTGCCCTGAATCCGAAGCCGTTGAAATCGATATTACCAGGACTCCGGAGAATTCCATGTCCTTTTCGAGGTATGGCCAAGTATAAAGTCTAAAAATACAGCAAGATAGGTAGGTAGGTGTAACCATACCAAGGGAGAACCTCGGCGAAAGCAGCCCAAACTTTGTTGGAAGAGAAGAAAGGGAGACGGCCGGTCTCGTCTTGAGATGAGCGAGTCGGAGTTATCTTACCCTCAAGAGTTCTTGTCAAGAAGAGATGCCGGATGAGAGGCTGCCCGCCCACATTCCGTTCGGCTGGCTGGCTGCAGTGCGATGCGCATGCAAGATTTTCAACAGCTACCCCTGTGAGTCCCTCCTGGATTCCTGCAGTGTGACTGGACGGCTCTGATTACGACGACGACGCCAGCCGGCCGGCCCGCTCTTCTGAGTTCAAGTATTGTCAAAAGGGGACCGACCGACCGACCGACCGACTGACCGAATGTGGCAGGTTTTGTCGCAAAGCAATGAAAGTTGTCACACTCTGTTGTGTGTCTTGTGACTGACTGGTGCCGGCGTTAGCGGATGCTCACCGATGATGCCGACGATGACAAACACAGCCGTCAAAGGATTCATTCACGCGCGCGGGTTGCAAACGTTGTGGTGGTAAGATGAGATCATTGCAGTGAGGGGTCCAGGTAAGGTAGGTGCCTTACTGCGTTGGTGCAGACCGTGCTCCGTTCATGAATGATGTTGGGGCCACTCACATTTCGAGGCAACTCTGTTCTCGGTCGGTTCTCCGTTACTGCGCCGACTTTGACAAGCAAAAGCTGTGCCGTTTCTTTGCTGACCTGGCAGCCTATGTACATACAGGGGAAGGGTGTCCCCCCAGCACGTGCATGTTCGGACGAAAGAGTGTCGTGTCATGTCGTGTTGTGACCGGGATGAGCATCCGTTCACCCAAGAACAAAGCCCAACTGTCTATCCGTAGATCCTGACCAAAATAACTAGATAACTACGCGCGGGGGGGGGGGGGGGGGGATGATGAGTGTGTTTCCATGGAGGAACTCTGCGCTCCCGTTGGATAGTTGGTGCCGAATAATCCCCGGTTCGTACTCCGTGAAACGAAAAATGAATGAAACGCTGGCTGGCCTGTCTTGGGCATGGCCAGACACACACAACACGTGCGGCGCACAGAATGTAACGGAGCGATGCCGGCATTTAGCATTTTCTTCCCTTTGCTGATATTGGAAACTGCTTACGTGTCGGCAGTCCGTGCGGGTTTTTTTCTTTTTTTCATCACCCTCCCCCCATCCCCATCCATCCATTCATCATCCACCACCGCAACTGCGTATTCATTGAATGGGAGAGTCGGATCCGAGTTATAATCGCCGCCAGTCACAACACCTAACTCCCCCCCCCCCCAAACATACACACACACACATCACACAAAACTCCCCATCCAATATCCGGCGTGATCCGGGGATTATTTACCATGAATTAATACCTACCGCCTAGCAGGTTACCGGGCTCAACTTCTCCATAATTAATAACATGATGAGCATTGCTTGCGATCCTGCCACACGGGACCGCCGGGTCCTGCATGGTTCACCAAATAAATTAATTGATTTGCATTGTTGGATGATCCTTCTCCTGCTGGATCCATTCACAGGGAGTGGACACACACACACACACACACACTCACCCTACCCTACCTTACCCGCGGATGGATGAGAGAGCTACACCTTAAAATAGGAAAGTCGAGAGTTCTGAGGGAACGGAAGGGAAGGGTGGGGAGGGTTCGTTCGTCGCATATATCAGCAAGGCTGACTAGGGACCCATCCCTGCTCCTTCCCTAGGCACAGTACATACCCGTGTTGGTAACCCTTAAACTTCAATACACAGTAGTCCTAGGGCAATAACATGTCTGATTTATTACCGAAAAAGTGATCCGAGTCAGCCGCGTGGCGGCGGGCCGGCGGCATGATGACCAGGTAGGTACGAGATTCAGAATTGGCTGGGTGGCCGATCCTTTCCCTTCATGGATTATATGTCCGGGGGGGTGGGTGGGTGCGTCGTTCGTCGTTCGTCTTTCGTCGTTCGCCGTCGTCGTTGATATCGGTGGGCTCGCTCGCATGGCCCTCCTCAACTTGCAAATCTTAAAAACTCGCGGCAGGAGCAAACAAACAGGGCGAACCCGTGTCAGATTTTACCAGGACCAGCCTCCTTCAAGCCGCTTAGAACGCGGCTGGCGCCTGTCGTGATGTATGTGATTCATACGCGGCAAGTGAGAATGAGTGAGGGCCCTGCAGGGGGAGGGAGCTCCCGATGTAACACCACACCACAGACCGGTTAGTTGTAGGTGGTGAAAAAAAGAAAAAAAAAGTGTGCAGTGGATTGATCACACCAAAGGGAAAACACATTCCAGTAACACAAGGGAAATACATCGGAAAAGGGGCCTGGTCAGCTTTTTTCGGTGTGGTCGGCAGTGGCTGAGGCCGAGTGTTGACGACTAACTGTTGACTCTTTCTTCAGGCGTGCACCGCCAGTGGTCGTACAAACAGACAAGGAGTCCGACCCAAAGGAACCCAAGCCGCCCAGCTCGCTCCTATAGTGCTACCTTTGATGTCGGCAGCTGGGGAAGCAAGCAAGCCCCTATTTTGCAAGGACAAAAAAGAAATACAAAAAAGAAACAGGGTATGCGCATTTGTTGGGTTGGTTGTCTGTCCGTTGGGACGAGAGCTGGCTGGTTTGTTTAGCTGCATCAAATATTGATTTTTGATATCTTGTCAGCGTCAAGACCATGTCCTGATGGAGGGTCAAGTTCACCCTTCTGACCATGTTGCTTGCCCCGGGGGTGTAAGGACAGTTTGCTCCATGATGTCTGTCATGGCACGATGCTATCGCCATCATCACACCCCGACTGTCCGAGCCTAGCCAGGACTAGAACCCCCGAGCCCCTCCCCCTTCCCCCTTTTCGTCTTCTACCATTACCAGGCAAAGGCATTACGTATCGCCTGCAAGTAACTGAAACCGATATTACGGAAAGTGGATGGGATCATGAAGAAACCGGGTCGCCATCACGAGGGGGGGCACCGGCTATCCGAGCCCTCCTCAGAGTCGTATCGGAGCTTGGTCATTCATGGGGTTAGCTGCTGGGATGAGTCCATCATCCTCCATGGACGCGGGTTTTTGCAAGACCAGCTTGATCGAGTTTGGGTCCCTTGGCGGAGTCTTGGTTCCCCTATGCGGACTTGTGATGGCTTGTTCCGGCATCACGAAGGTATAAAGACTCGAGATGGGAGCCTTCTTCCAGTCTCGTAGTTCCTCATCCCATCATCTGCATCTTCCAGGTGTAGTTGAACCATAGGAGCATCCTTCTTTCTTGTCTCCTTCTCTCTTCCGTCTTCCTTTCGTTTGTTTCTTCAAGTTGTCCATTTCATACAAGTTACAACCATGAAGTCGTCCATTCTCTCTCTGGTCGCCGCTGCGGTGGGCTTCTCAACCGCCGTGAGCATCCCAGTTCATGATCTCGAGGCCTTTCTCCAGCCGCGGCAGAATCTGCAGCCACGCCAGGCATGTGAGAACGGTCCCAACTCCCGCAGCTGCTGGGGAAACTACTCGATCGACACCGACTACTACACCGTGACCCCTGACACGGGCAAGACGGTCGAGGTCTGGCTGTCGGTCCAAGAGGGCGACTGTGCCCCTGACGGCTACAAGCGGACGTGCATGACCTTCAACGGCACCGTCCCTGGCCCCACCATCATCGCCGACTGGGGCGACAACCTCGTCATCCACGTCACCAACAACCTGCCCAACAACGGCACGGCCATCCACTGGCACGGCGTCCGCCAGTTCGGCAGCGTCGAGTACGACGGCGTTCCGGGCGTCACACAATGCGCCATTGCCCCCGGCGACACTCTGACCTACAAGTTCCGCGTGACGCAGTATGGCTCGACCTGGTACCACAGCCATTTCAGCCTGCAGTACGCCGAGGGCCTGTTTGGCGGACTCATCCTCAACGGGCCAGCAACGGCCGACTACGACGAGGACTTGGGGAGCTTGTTCCTTCAGGACTGGTCGCATGTCGAGGCCTTCACCCGGTGGAACGTTGCCAAAGCCGGCGCGCCTCCCCCGCTGGACAACGGCCTCATCAACGGCACCAACACGTTCAACTGCAGCGACCCTGCCGTTGTCGGCGATGTCAACTGCGTGGGCGGCGGGAAGAAGTTCCAGACCGTCTTTCAGGCTGGCAAGAAGTACCGTCTTCGCCTCGTCAACGTGGCTGTTGACGGCGTGTTCCACTTCAGCATCGATGGACATACCCTCAAAGTGATCGGGAATGATCTGGTGCCGATTGTCCCTTATACGACCGACGGCTTGCAGATTACCATCGGCCAGCGGTACGACATCATCGTCGAGGCCAACGCGGCCCCAGGCGACTACTGGCTGCGTGGTGGTTGGGTCACTGCCTGCAACAATCTGGCCACCGCGAGCGACATCACGGGCATTGTGCGCTACGACGCCAGCAGCAAGGCTGACCCAACGTCTACCAGCACCGTCACTAGTAGCAGCTGTGGTGATGAACCGGCCGCCAGTCTTGTGCCGCACCTGTCTCTCGATGTCACCAACATGCCTGTCATCACCACCGAGGACTTGGCCTGGAAGATCGAGAACTCGTACTTCAAGTGGACCATCAACACCAGCAGTCTGGTGCTTGATTGGGGCAACCCGACGGTGTTGCAAGTTTTGAACGGCCAAGACATTTTCCCCACGCCGTACAACGTCATCGAGGTCAAGCCATCAAGCACCGAGCCCGAATGGGCTGTGCTTGTCATCCAGGATCTGAGCACATTCGGGTATGTTTTACGTTCCCAACTCAACACAGAATAATCCGAATTCGGTAGGTAGGACACAAACTAGACTAACACATGGAAACAGAATCTCTCACCCCATCCATCTCCACGGCCACGACTTCTGGGTCCTGGCGCAAGAGAGTGCCACTTTCGACGGCAACACCACAGCCTTCAACACGCACAACCCGCCGCGGCGTGACGTGGCCGTGCTGCCCGGAAACGGCTATCTGGCCATTGCGTTCCTGCTCGATAATCCGGGCGCCTGGCTCGTGCATTGCCATATTGCGTGGCACGCAAGCCAGGGGTTGTCGCTCGAGTTTGTCGAAAGCCAGGGCTCCATCACGCTCAGTGCCGAGGACCAGGCCACCTTCAACGGCACGTGCAATACGTGGAATGCGTGGAAGGCCAATGAGGTTTTCCCTCAGGATGACTCGGGTATCTGATTCGGCAGCAATCATGCTTGGTGGGTGGCGTATGCAATGTGACTTGGCTTGTGAGAGAGGGAATTCGCTGAGAGTGAGGAGAGAGGGTATTTCGATTTGTTTCCTCCACTCAGTCATGTATTGATATTTGACATTCGATTCGTGCTGCTATTTCATTTTGAGAGGTTTTTTGAAATTTTGACAAGGATGGCGCTGTTTGAGGGTCGAGTCTTGGGTTGTACACGTTAGACCCTAGAAACAAAGTGAACTTGAATTTGATATGACTCAAAACGTGTTGGCCTGCTGAGTTCCTCTTGACCAACCTTCAGGGTGCCTAACCGAGGGCTTTAATGACCAATAGGGGTAATTGTAACCCTTTTTCCGGCTCCCTGCCTTGCCTGCCAACGATATGGATCCAAATAGGCGGGTGGTGTGACTTAGTAATAAGGACTAAGCGCCAAGACCCTTGTTTTAAAGGTTGCCTAGTGCCACCTTCAGGCCTCCAGAATCAAGGTCAGAGTTTAGGCGCAAGCATCTCGGCTTTGACTCAATGACTTCTCCAAAGGCTGAGACATGGCGACAATAAACACCAAAATCACGGCGTCAGCGCTATCCCGAGTCCTGAAAGGGGTCGTACAGGCCACGAAGACTGCGGACGATGTCGCCGGGCCTCTCATGGATTGCATCTCTCAACGCCCCAGTGGGAGCACAGTCTCCTCCCAGGACCTGCACCAAGATGGCACCACGGCCCTGACGCTCGACGGTTGGCGTGACTTCTTTGCGGCAGGTCTCCCGTCGCATTCCGTCAAGCTCGCAAACCTCGTCATCGGCGTGGCGTACCTGCGCGAAAGAGGCCGACAGTCGGTTCCTGGAGCCGAACCTACGACTGCTGGCACCGCCGTCTCCCCGGAGGAGCTCGCCACCTGCTGGGATCTCATTCGAAGCGCCGTAACGGGTGATATTGGAAGTCTAACCGCATCGCGCAGCGCCCAGGGCTTCATTGCGGTGCCGCTCTACAGCTTGACTCAAGATGGTCACATCGACGAGCTGTTTCGGCTCCATGTCTGGCTTCCTGACGGTATGCGGGGCAACGCCAACTTTGCCGTACACTCTCACCAACCGTTTGCTCAAAGTTGGATTTTGGCCGGCGAGGGACGCAACCACTCTTACCACGTCTCGCCAGCCCATGACGCTTCCAGTGCCACTCATGCTGAATTCTCAATGTCATGGAGCGGCGGTGGCGGACAGCAGGCTAACGCGGTTTATAAGACTCATCAGTCTCATTCGGTTGCCTCTAACACAGGAAGGCTGGTGCGCGCAATCTCGGCTGGTCCGGCCATAGCACGTGGGAGAGATGCGAGCTACACTGTGGCTGCTGGCGAGTTTCACCGTAGTGAAGTCGATCCTGACGTCCTACACGCAACCTTATTTTTCTTCGACTCGCAGCGTGGGTTCAAGCCCGATGCCTGTGTGCTAGGGCCACCACACGCAAAAGAGTCGGTTCAGCATCGAGACCCAGCTGGAACGACAGCCATGAAACTTGCTGCCGCTGTCGAGGCCGTCCGGGCCTACGAGGCTTTCATGATGCAGGGCCAACATCACGCCCAACGTGCAGAGTGGGAGCATACTCTGCGAGCTTTCCATGGCGCACTCAATATTTGCGACGATGCTGGCTTTCCAAACCCGGACCGCTACCGTCGCCTGGTCTTGGGCGAACTGGGAAACACCAATCGTCGGTTTGGGCGTTACGATCAAGCCAAAGAGATGCTCGAGAAGGCCATGGACGGTATGGAGCCCGGCCCTCAGCTTGTCGAGTTGAGTGGTGAGCTTGGTGTCGTCTTTCGACATTTGAATCGGTTGGTCGATGCCCAGCGTGCCTTTGAGGAACAATACACCGTGGCTAAACAGCTTGGCTTTGAGAGGTCAGCCTGTCGTGCTGTCGGCAACCTGGGCATGGTCAATTATCAACTCTCACAGAAGAATGGAGACGCCGCCCTTCTGGATCTTGCAATCGAGCAGTTGCTGGAGCGCACAGAGATCAGTCGACGTATCCAAGCCACAACCAATGCCGATGAGACTTTGAGCCAAGTGACCAAGACGAGCAGGATTAAAGCGGCCATGACATGGGAAGTTATCGGTCTGGCTCGGCTGTCAATCTGCTATGCCACTCGTGGCCATATCGAGAAGTCAATCGCTTCGGCGTCCGGGTCCCTGAAAATAGCCAGCCGTCTGGAAGACTCCACGGCCATGGCCATGACGAATTTCTTTTACGGCCGCGCTCTGCTGCTTAATGGCCAAAGGGAGGCTGCCCTGGTCGAGTTTAACAAGCAGTCCCCCCGGGGATGTACTCCAGCCATGGCATTCTGTAAGGAGCCATCTGAGGAACACGGCCAATATCTGCGCGAGCTCGTCGAGGCAGGTGCCCGTATGGATCTCGTCGACGGAGATGGCTATACGGCGCTGGACTATGCCGTATTCAACGGTGACGCGGTTAACCAGCAGCTCGTCCTCCAGGGGCTTCGCAATAACACCTCACTCGGGAGTGATCAGCAGCTCGAACGGCAACTTGCCGACTCACGACTCCGAAAGGGGTATCGCGAGCTCTTTCAAGACGAGGTGCGACCAGTTCTTTTGGGCGGCGGCCCTGACTGCGTAAAAAAGTTGCGCCATGTCTACGCTGGCGCTCTTGAGGGCAACGTTGATCAGCGGGACATGTTCGACAGCTTCAAAATTGTAAGGTTTAGCGACTTTGTAGGCTTTGGTCGCCTCCCGCGGTCCAGCGACGGCTTAACTCAGCGTTTCCAACCAAATGGCGATGTCGAATTCGTCATCTTCATTTCGTATCGTTGGATCGGTTGGGATTTTGGGGTGCCGGGGTCGCCAGATGACTTGACTCATACACAGTTCCGACGTATGATTGAAGCGGTTGAGGAATTCCTGGTGAAGCATCCTTCTGTGAATCGAGATCGATTGGGCATCTGGATGGTAATTAAGATAACCTCTCTGCCCCTCTCAGAGATTAAAGCAACTGACATTCGGCGTAAAACAGGATCTTGCTTGCGTCGATCAAGATAATCCCGCCCCGGGCGTCTCGGCCCTGCCCCTCTTGCTTGCGCAGTGCGACGCCATGATCAGTCTCGTCGACCAGCAATACCACAACCGAGCCTGGTGCTCGGTTGAAGTCATGATAATGCAGGCACTCAAAAAGTCGTACAATCTGCATCTCTGGTACGAGCATGTCGGGCAGACGGAGGGTAGCGGGACTTTAGCAGGAGATAGTACCGCTCGCCGATGGATGTTGCAGCCTGGTCCTGTGGATAGAGAGATTACCATGTCGCAAAAGCTGCTGAGTTTCGAGGATGATCGGCCCAAGGTGCTGTTCCTAGAGCGACAGAGTAAGCTGCTTGGAACTGACAATAGGGGATAGCTTGGTGCATGAGCGATGCCACAGTAGTGAAAGAGACAAGCTTGATGAGGTGCGAGGCACAGATAGTGAACAGATAAGTACCTATGGCAGGCGCAAAATGCACTACAATCCCATTTGTCGACAGCGTGAAAGGGTAGGAGCATAAAACTCCGCTATTTGTGGTGATGCAGCGAGATTGTGGGTTCTGATGCCGCTGCTGCGCTTGGATGGGAAGGGACAGACGGGCCTGCGCATGGGTTTAGCACGCAGAGGAAGGAAGGTGCGATGCGAGCCTTTGGGGTTGGTACTTGGGTCAAATTTTGTGGACCATTTTCCGTCGATAGGTGTGTGTGGTTGGGCCCATTAACAAGGACAAGGGGAATCTAGGTTAGCGACCTACCGCGGAGTCCGATGCCATGAGGAATAAACCAGGGGGGTCCAGATACCGGGTGCTTGGTCTGATCAGCCAACCACCCGCCAGGACCCCGCGAAGTTTTCCGGCCGCTGGGCGCTTTCTCAGATGTGCTTCTTTTTTTTTCCTGATTTTCCAGACGTATGTGCACGTCTTGGCGTCTCGATAAAAGTGGTGGTAGCTTGTGTTTGCATTTCTCGCCAACCTTGCCGCCGTCGACAACCGCCGTCCACTCACCAAGTACCTCGCGTCCAGCGCACGGGCCACATCCGCAAATTGAAAAAAGAAAGAAAAAAAAACGCCTGCGAGTGGCAGTGGCGCAGTTGGCAATTGCGTGTGCGCACAATTCAAATATTCACAAACAGCCTCGAAGCCCACGCGTTCAACTCCGCCAGCCTGCTCGTTTTTCTTTATTTTTCCTCTCTAGGCTAAACCTTTCCAGGTGGGCAGACAAAAGACTTGTTGCTGGCAAAGAACTCTGACGAGCAAGAGAAGGAGAAGACGGTCGACGAGTTAAAAGTTGGAAGAGATAATTCATGTAACCCCCCCCCCCCCCCCCTCGAATGCCGTACCCTTCCCTTTTCCTGCTTGTCCCAGTTTTAGACTCAAGTTCCCGTTTCCTCCGAGTCCAAGATCCTTTTAATTACTCCTTTGGCTGCGGGAAATGATCCAAAACGACCTCGCCTCCCGTCAGCTCGAACTCAACCTCACTCACTGACGGCACGTCGAGTAGAAGCTTGTAGCTTCCCGGATACAGCACAGTATTTCCCGCAGCATCCACGCGCGCCAGATTCCCCAACGTGAGTGGCAGATCCACCTGCTTCGCCTGGCCCGGCACGATCCCTCGCAGTCGCCCATATGCCGCCAGCGTCTTGATCGGGGACGGCGCTGGACCATATTTGCCCGCCACGAAGGCCAGCGCGACATAGTCCGATATGATGTTGCCGGTGTTGGTGACGTGCACGGGCACAGACGCAAAGGAACACAGGTCCAAGTGCGCTACTAGAGCTACTGCTGATGGCTGTGTTCTGCACGCTGCCACGAGAGCCTCGATCGAGTAGGTCGCGGATGAGAGATTGCCCAAGGTTGCATTGAAGCGCGTGTAGTGAAGTCCGTGCCCGAACGGCAGCACCGAGGCATTGTACCACCGATAGGTCCGTCCCGGGCTGTTGGCAGTCGGCCGCAGCGCCATCTCGGTCAGGGGCACTTGCTCGGTGTACACTGCTGGGTACTGTGTGACGGGAAGGCGGCCCGCTGGTGCGGTCTTGCCCGTGATGATATCCAGCACGGCAGTTCCGCCCGATTGCCCTGGGTAGCCGGCCCAGAGAATGGCCGAGACGTTCTTGTTTGCCAGGAGTGGCGTGTCATCGACTTGGTCGCCTAGCTGAGCCACCACCAGCGGCTTCCCAAGCCCTGTCAGTTTCTGGATGAGGGTCAACTGGGCATCTGGCCACGCGATGGATTCTCGGTCTTTGTCCTCGGACGATATGCTCTGGTCTGTGCCGCCGAAATAGAAGATGATATCAGCCTTGCTCGCGGCTACCAGTGCATTTGTTGTCCAAGTATCCGCCGCTGACTTTGTCTCGGCCAAGGGGCCGCCGGCGTAGTAGTATGTCAGATTGAGCTGCTGAGCAGCAAAAAGGGGCCCATGGATATACGGTGGAATCCCACTATACCCGCCTCGCATCTGTTTGTTGTCGTGTGCCCAGTGACCGATCAAGGCGACCTTCTTACCGGCGAGACTCACAGGCAATATTCCGTCGTTCTTCAGCAGCACCATCCCGTCCGTGGCGGATTGCAGGGCGAGCCTTTGCGTCTCAGGCGTATTCACGTCAGCCCACTCAATGGAGCGATATGGGCTGGCGCTCGCTGGATCAAAATACCCTGCTCGAACAAGCCCTTCATACAGGCGGCGGAGAGCCTTGTCGATGACTGCTTCGGGGAGCAGCGTTTGGTTGTGTGCCCCAGCTACATCCGACGTGGGCGGATACCCTGGAACCTCACAGATTGTATCCGTCCCGGCTTTGAGGGCGACCGCTGTGGCTTCCGCGGGCGTCTGACTAAAATTATGCTGAAAGGGCAAGAAATCTTGAATGGCGTTGCAGTCACTGGTGATGTAATTGTTGTGCTCGGTCCAGTTCCAGTGCTCCCGCAGAATGTCGTCCATGAGATAGGTGCTTGCGCACGCCGGGGTGCCGTTGAGCGAGTTGTACGAGCACATGAAGGACCCAACCTTGGAGTCGCGGGCACACTGCTGAAACGGGGGCAGGTAGTACTCGGACAGGTCCTGGGATGAGACGATGGCGTCGAACTTGTATCTCGTGATGCCCTTCCACCGTTCCAAGTCGTACGCGGCAAAGTGTTTGCATGTTGCGATCACTTTTCGGATGGGCTGGTCGCCCTCCAGGCCTGCGAGGAGCGCCTTGACGTATCCTTTGATGCGGACTGGGTCCTCGCCGGGTGTCTAATAATAGTCTTATCATCAGTGTGTCGTGGTCAGAAATGTTGTTGAAAAAGGGGTGGCCAAACAGACCTCGGACCCCCGCCCCCATCTCGGGTCCTTGAACGGGTTGATATTCGGCGTCCAAAAGTCCAAACCCGCGAATCCAGCATTGATAAACGCGCGAGCTTCGGTGCTGATGGCGGTCGCAATCTTGTACACGAGATCGTCGTCAAAGGCGGCCGACATGGTGATGGTGTTGGCAAACGAAGTCGCATAGGCGAAGGGGCCCCCAGTCGGGTTGAACCCGACTCCCGGTGACCCGGCCACGCCGTGCAGAGCTTCGCTCCACCATTCGTATGGCGGCAGACCGAGTCTCTCGGCACCGAGACTGGTGCTGTTGTTGTTGTGACTTTTTGTCAGAAACCCTTTTGTCTTCTTTCCACGATGCTTGCTGACTTGAGGTAACTGTCTTGGGAACTTCTTACTCGACCAGATTCGCTAGTTTCTCAGTGATATTCATCAACTTCACCAGCGCCGCCGCACGATCGGGTGGCGATGCCTTGATGTTGCATACTGTCGTGTTCGCCAGCGGGCCATGCTCGCAGTCGGGAAACCGGAAGCCTCTCACGCCATTGACGACCAAGATGCCCGTCAAGGCAGGTAGCAACGGTAGTAACGACTTCATGGCGACAAATCCGACTATTCAGAGATAATAGTAAATAGGTAGGTAACCACCACACTTGCTGCTGGCCGGCCCCCTCGAGATTATTATTTATCAAGTATTCCTCTCGGCCATTGTTACCCCCCCCCTCTTTTCGTCATCCATCCACCCCAAGATGGGACATTAGACTCAAACAAGCGGGAAGGGCCGGTAGTTAGCCACTCCCGACTGCAGCATCCGTGACGGTTAAAACACGACGCTGGCTGGCAGTTCCTGGTGCCATTGTTTAAAGCCTGCATGCATGCATGCTTTGCCCTGGATCGATATTGCGGTTAACATTTTCCCCAACCCCATGAGGGCGGGAGAGTTTGTTGACCCCTTATTGGGGCGGCAGTCCTCTTCATTTATTACACAACGGATGCGGGGAATTTTTGAGCGAGTGCTCAACTGTGGAAAATCCCTGGCACGAGTTGGCCTGCCTGGCATATGGACGGCCATTGGGGCGGTTGTTGGTCTTTGGGGGGGGGGGGATTTGATTATATCTAGCCTGTGCTTGTAAAATTATGATCTCGCGGCTGTCGGATTCTCCCCCATATTAGCCGACGCGATATCTCCAGCCCACCCAAGCATAGCTTACATACAGCCATGAAAATACAAAGCTTGAGGAGAGTAGTGGTCAATCAACATAAGAGGGAAAAGAAAAATAAAAGAAATATAAATATAAATGCCATCTATGTACGTGTCCAAGTTACACTGGTTTTATATGAGCTCTAATTTGGGAAATAGGACACGTTGGGGCGCCTCCAAATACAGAAAACCAAGTTCCTAGTAATGGAAATTAAGTAACAAAAGAAGACAAGAATTCGTCGTTGTGAAAATAAATAGGGAGAAAGGATTCAATGGACAGGGCTATCCGAAAGTAGAGAATTTATAAAATGGCTGCCTGATATTGAGAGCCCTGGATTTGTGCAACCAGAGATGCCTACAGTATTAAATTACCTTAGGTATGTGTACCTTATGTGTACCTTATGTGTGACACTCTTTTCATTCATTTTGCCTGCCGCCTGTTGACAGCTGGTTCCATCAAACAATTGGCAAGCGCAAATCGACGGTGGCTCGGCGAATCACTTCTTAACGGTCCAAGCGCTAGAAATTAAAGGGGGAGGGGAGGGGGGGGGGCCAAAATACCCCGCTTTAGCATGTTGGTAGGTTGACTGTTGCTTCAAGTTTCAACAATCCTAATCTCATTATATCCGAAATCAACCGTCTCCCGGTTTGGTATAATAGTAAGAAAAATGGACGGCATTACGGACTCGTGCTCACCGGAGCAATTTAGTGCTCCGGACGTGACTGGAATTGGGGTAGGGTCTCCCTTTTCCCACCTCACCCCTATTCTACATGTTCTTGACCTGGACTGTGTGGCAGCTGACATTTGCTTAAAGGTCTTGATCTCATTTGGTGTCTCTATTCTTTTCACCATCATTGCCATTTTATTCGCCTACGTGACCCTGGCGTTGCGTGAAGACAGATACAACGCGGTTGACGGCGTCATTCTTGACGGCTTCTGGGGAAGGAGGATGCAAAGACGAGAGTTGAGGGAAGCTAGGGCTGCCAACACTACGCGACAGCGGGAACGCACAGATGCATTCGAGACCTTCATCCAAGCCATGGCGGACCAGCAGCTTTTTACCGGGCTGGCGTTAATCGTTGCTATCTATCTGATCCGCTACGGTGTCACCGGCCTGGACGCCAGCATCTCGGCCTACTCGTACGTCATGGCCGTCAACTTGGCCCTCCTCTCCTGCGTCATCCACCTGTCTGCCATGACTGTGCTCCGCACACGCTTCGACAAATCGGTGAGACTGCGAGACGTCAGAGTCTCGATGATGGTTCTCGCAATCGCTCTGTTGTTGCCGCAGTTGGTGGTGAGCAACTTGCTTAACACGTCATATACTCTACGGTGCGCTCTGGAAGAACAAGGCAGGTCTTCTCTCTTAGAGTGGTACCCCAATATCTATGACTAGACTATCTTCTTTGCCACCCTGGCTATCGTCGGGCTTTTGGTCCTTGGGTACGCTCGGCGATTACTCGAGCTCTACTTGCCAGTGTTTAGGTCATCATCCGAAGCGGGCTTGGCAGAGATGTCCGCACGAGTCTTTCGCTGGCCGACCGAGCACGATCGTCAGAACTTCAATACAATAGCGCGGGATGACGAGGCTGCCAGGGCTTCATGGCTTATCAACACCACCGTCAGTGGAGCACTGCGGCGGCCAGAGAGATACTACCTTTTATTGTTCCGTGAGGTTCTTTGGCAGCTCAGCCACTCGTTTTTTGTTGAAATCATATGGCTACTGTTCTACACCGCATTCGGCCTTGTCAACATCATTTTCTTTTTCATCTGGGGGGGCCCGGACTCAGGCGCGCCGGTCACTCTTACCGTGGGCTTTGGCCAAATTTTGCCTCTTGTGCTTCTTGGCCTGCCGTTTCTCTCTGCCTTTGAACTCTACCTGGGTAAGTTTGCCATCCCCCCCACATTGTAATAGTTAACCTAGTGAGCTATAAAAAAGACTAACATTGAGGACGGCCGGCAGGTCTAAGAGTCCACATGAACAACGCTTCTCAAGAATCCCAAGATGAGAAAAAGGATTGTCAAAAGGGTCAAGTTGAGGACGCCAATGAGGTCAACAACGCACCACCCCCTGTTCAACTAGATTCTCAGCCTGCGGGTATTCAAAATGCGGGTGTAGATCAGGATGTGTGTTTGTATGACATATATTTCCATCAATCCGAATGGCTCACAGTGCTGGTCACTTGGTTGGCTGTTGCGGTGTATGCGGTCGTGGTAATATTAGCGGCTGTCGTACTCACGGGCATATTGTGGAGTGGCGGCACCGTGGAAGTGGAAGATACTAGGTTATGGGTTGGGTATACCACTACTTTAATTGTTTTCATTTTCTCGCTCTTTTCATTGGCATTCTCCCTTTGGGGGTCGGTGTCTTGGATTTGGAGAAGACAATACCTACGGCCTCACAAGTTGTAGGCTACGCTACTGGTGGTGGGAAATTGTCAATCAACACGAACAAGCAAAATGAAAAGAAGAAAGAAGAAATACAAATACAAAAGCCATGTAGGTACTAATTATCCCCCTTGCATAGTCTATATGATTACATCAATGAATGACTCGGAAGCTACAACCTCGCCAGTGTAAGAGCCAGCTCCGCAGCAACAGTATGCGGTTCTCTCCCGGGGAGTTCGCTCCCTTCAAAGCCCTCGCCCGCCTCGACCACATCCACAGATACCGGCTTCTCATGGACTTCGCCTGAGGACTTTGTAATATGTTCCAGCCCAATTCTATTACTACTTGCTGGGAAATCATCTTGCCTCGCCCGACGACAGCGAGCTTTTCGTTTCT
This sequence comes from Lasiosphaeriaceae sp. G1095, assembly GCA_027569635.1. Classification (NCBI taxonomy): domain Eukaryota; kingdom Fungi; phylum Ascomycota; class Sordariomycetes; order Sordariales; family Lasiosphaeriaceae; species Lasiosphaeriaceae sp. G1095. Next base: position 22,974 of record JAPDFK010000288.1, on the reverse strand, counting down.
TGTGTAGGATAGCCGCCACGGATACGACGAGGACCAAGGTCAAGGCGACTGCGCTGACTGAGATTCCAGTGATTGCTTTTGTGGAGAGGCCTGTGGGAGAGACAAGGAAAACACAGGGGCGTTAGTTTTTGTTGACTACCTACGTCATTATGGCTCTTGGGGGGGGGGGGGAACTTACCAGAAGAACTTGATTCTTGTGCACCCCCTATTCTTGTCGGTGTTGAAGTTGCAGTAGCTGCTGTCTCGGACGACCCCGTCACAACCACCGCCGCCACCGCAGGCAGAGGAAGCCCCGCCGAGGAGCAGTACGCGCCGTAGACACTCATGGCAGCCGTAATCTCTGGTGCTGTGACTGCCGTGGCGCACCGGCTTGCGACACATGTCGAGAGGAAAACGGTGGCGGTAGCCGTCGCCAGCGTAGAATTGCAAAGGCAGTCGTTAGCCCAGGGTGCGCCGCAGCCCATGGCAGGCATCAGGTCGTCAACAGTCTGTTTCGCATGCCAAAGGCACAGCTACACGCAGTCGGGCTGGGACTGGTACGCCGCGAAGGCGGTGATGGACGCGACGGTAGGGATCGGTGACCCGGCCGAGGAGCAGTAGTCATTGTAGACACGGAGGGCGTTTGTCACAGCTGGCGCGGCCGCGGCGGCGGTCTGGGGTGGTGGCGCGTTGCATCGGCTCGCCACGCAGCTGGACAGGAAAGAGCTTGCGGTGCTGGCTTGCTCTGGCTGGCAGTAGCAGGCATCGACAAAGGGCGCGGAGCAGCCGACGGCGACGATAAGGTCGGCTGTGGCTACGGGGCGTTTCTGCTGCTGCCATAGGCAGTCCTTGGCACAGGCGCGCTGGTTGATGTAGGCTGTGTTTGAAGCCACCGACACGGATTCCGCGGCGCCTGTTGCCCCTTTGTGGAGGAGAGCGTGAAGATGGACGAAGAGGAACACAGCACGCATCATGGACAAGGAGGTAGGTGACCGCGCGACGGACGGATAGTATAGAGGATTGGGAGGTAAGGAGAGAAGGATGAACGTTTATTTCCTCCTGGGCAAGTCAGGGTAGCAAGCAGTGCAAGGTTCCCTCTCGACAAAAGTGACACAGATCATCATGGTGGGTGCCACGAGATCCAATATCCTCCACGCCCCAATGGCCAAGAAACTACCAACGCCATCGGCCCGATCTTCTCCATCAACGCCACCTAGCAAAACCGAGTGCGGTGTAACCAAGCAACGCTTCCCAGTGGCTGTAGTCCGTACGAAGGTGGGGGCCAAAAGTGAATGAACTTGCCCAGGTTGCTAGGCAAGCCAGGTCACTAAAAACGAGACTTATAATGTAAACCTAACCCTTCAATTTACTTTTGACTCTGCTTTTCAATATTGTACATTTTTATTTTTAGTTATAGATATGCTATAATTTAGTGCATGCTCGCTAAAAATTAGTGAGTATGCGCTATAGCTTTCAGTAACAGCTCTCTGTATCTAATACGGTGTGCATGAGCCATCTTGCCAAAAAGTTACATTAGCAAGTCCATTCACTTTCGGCCTCCTTGGCCCCAACCTTCATTAGGAGTGTGGTGGCTTGTGGGGGCGCTAGGCCTAATTAGTAAAACACTGTGTGTTTTTGGATTACATAAGACAGGTAGATAATCACTTTTGGCCCCGACACCCGTATGCCCCAAACATTTATCGACAGCCGGCTCTTGACCGCTCTACTCGGCTACTAACCGACAGTGTGACCGGCTCACCGCCAAAGTCTGGATGCATTACGCGTAAAGAGGTGTTTGGTGATGGCTTCATGTGCACGCATTAGGTTGGCGCGTGTGTGCCTGGCCCAGTAAGGCTGAAGTGCCAGGTTGGCCTGGGGCAAGAGAGTAACATTGGGCAATGTGGCTGCTGAATGCGCCCGCAAAATTGGGTGGGCGGGCGAGCAGCTTGATTGGCTGCAGCCAAGTGTGTCTGGGGGGGGGGTCGCCGCTTAAATATTCTGTTCCCACAGGATCATGTTGTGGCTTTTGTGAACCCTTGCCCTTGCCCATTTGACAGTTGATACAGCTCACAGCACATGGTTCATGAGGCGATTCAATCCGAGAGAGAATTAGTGTGAGTGAGTTCTATGATGTATCTAAGAATGAGAAGACGCGTAAGAGCAACAATACTGTGTCTAACCTAGTCCAACATCTCACTCAAGCAGGCCCTCTTCGCCAGCTGTTAGACTCCAGGATGGCCTTCTGGCGGTTATTCCGCTCCGTGATGTCCTGCTCGCTCAGCGGCTTCTTATCCGCAAACCCGGGGCGTAGCTGGTACGTCCCTCGGCCACTGCCAAAGCTTCGGGAAGCACCTTTGCTCTCATCCATGGCAGTAGTCACATCACCACTTGCCTTTAACGGGGTCTTGCCCTTGGCTGTGAACACACGCAGTCTGCCCCCCGGGACAGACTTGCCGTTGGTCGCCGCAATGGCCCGTGCCGCTTCTTCAGCCGAGCCAAAGTCGACAAAGCAGAAGTGGTGGTTCCCCGGCTTCTCCTGGGTTGAGGGGTGCGGCGTGATGCGCTTGCCAATGGCGATGCTGAGAGAACACACATGTGTTAATATGAAGTCATGAGCAAGGGAGCCCGGAGAAGGTAGGCAACTCACTATTCAAAGCTCTCAAAAAGCTCCTGGATTTCGGCCTCGTTCTGGGCCTGGTCGAGCATGGGTCCGAGGCCGCCCACATACAGCCTTAGGCCATCTCCTTGATCAGCCGTCTTGAGGTGCTGGAGAGCGCCATAAGGGCCTTGCTCGTTAGGTTTGGCTTGCTTCCTGTCGCCGTTCCAGTCTCCCCATCGCTCAAACGCCGTGGAGCGGGGCTGCTGGGGATCCCGGGGGGCTCGGGAGGGGGACGCGGAGGAGCGATCTCCTCGGCTTTCACCACCCGACTTGGGATGGCAGGGGCCGACTTTTAGAGCGCGGTCGAAGATGGAGACGCCAGGGAGGGCGGTCAAGGCGCGTTCGGCCTCGTCGCGAGTCGGGAACTCGACAAAGCAGTATCCGGGGTTCCGGCCACTGATGGGGTCGACCGAGATGTGAATCTTCTCATAGGTACCGAACCCGATGTCCTGCAGCAGACCCTCGATGTCGGCCGGCTTGACCGAGTAGAGGAGGTTGCCGACGTAGATGCGGCGGCCCTCGGCCAGGGCATCGGCAGACCCAAACTGGGGGGTTCGGCTGAAAGGGTTGTCCATTGTTATTTTGATGGTAAATTCAAAAATGTTTAATTTAGATGTGGCAATGGGGGGGGGGCAACAGCACAGGCCTTCCTTCGTCTGATGACTGAGCTACCCTTGATCCGCAATCACGGTCTGGATGTTTTTTTTTTTTTTCATGGCGAATTAATCTGACTGAACCAAAATGGTATCCACACTTGCGAAAACCCTTCAGTTGTCCGCCGTCGCCAGGCTGCTTTGGGAAAGGTCGGACTGGATGGGAGGCCCACCACGTGCCACATCAGCGCCAAGGTTTCATTTTTCTGTATGTAATTGATTGCTCTACCTGGGCGGGTCACGATTGCTAAAATAACTTGGCAGCTGGATGATGGTCCCAAAACTCGCTTTGGGAATGAGTAACTAAAAGGATCGCGATCCTGGAGGAGCATGCAAGAACGGGAATGACAACAATAAAAAACAAAGTCTGAGGGGCAGGCTCCTCCTGAGACAAACCACCCCCTTTTTTTGGGATTTAATTTGTTGTTTAATTACTACCTCATTTTGTTTACGTTTGATTTCTCGTTGTTGCGAGGGCGCTAGTGAAATTAATTGGTTCAACAACTTGGTCAAAAATAAAGCTGTTTGCACGCCGATCAATGCAATGCATTCTATCTAATTATTCCTCCTCCGGGCGCCGTATTAATTAATTACTTCCAAGCCCCGCAACACAATTCCATGGCCTTCCCTGCCTGCCTTGTAAATGAAAGTCCAAGCGAGCTTGATGAACTGGTTCTAACTGCTGGCTGCCTCACGTAAAGCCGGTGGTGCCGGCAAAGGTCCTCAATCTTTCGTGGAGTGCAAATCAGTGATATTGATGTGATATAGTCTCCCAAGTGGTGGGATGGGTGGTTGCCTTGCAATTGACAAAAGAAATGAAACATAAAAAAATACAGTATTTCTGCCTTTGCCGTCCACCTTCATTTTAAATAGCCAGCCCACTGAGCACAATGTTAATAATGCCATCCGAAAGCAAAGGGTTATGTTCGAGATGTGGCCATCTCATGAACAAGCATACCGCCGCGAGAGATTTTAATGAAGTGCAAGAAATTAAAGCAAGTGTGGGCATTGTGTAGTCGGCGGTGAACTAAAGTTTAATTTGTAGAAAAGAGTGGTTGTGTGAGTATTCCAGGTTGCGGGAGGGTGGTAGGCGGGTCGACATCATCGCCTACGGTGGACGCGGAAGCTGGTACCATGATGGACAGTCATGGAGGGCGCAGAGCGGCCGTGACAAACTCCGTCTATCACACACTTCGAACCCAAGAGGGAGGAATCGGTCCGCCCGAAAAGGAAAGACATGGGCAGGTCACCTTGGCGCGGCATTCAAGTTATCGCCGCCGGAGACACCGCTACCGAGGCTGCAGCCGAAGCCCTCCAGCGTGGGCTCGACCGGGTGGTTAGGGGCCGGCGGGGCATGGCGCACTCCCCGTCATGGGATTCTGGATTGAGTTCTATCACGCGTGTTCACAGGGCAACGATGAAGAAGGGCATGATGCAGGAGGGCTTGAATTGTCTTGAAAATTGTCTAAAGAAGAGAGCCTCTTAAGAGTACCGAAGAGCAGTGTGTAATCTTTATACCTAATTAGTCATTCGGCCTGAAATAGATAGCCAAGGCTTTGTTGGTACGTGCTGTAATTATTCTTAGGTTGGTTTCATACTTCTTGCTTTGGGGCCAACATCGTGGCACATCCCTATAGTACCTTTTTAGTACAACAAGTTCTTTAGGACGATAGCGGACGGCTATGAGGACCAAAACGCGGAAAAGGCCAGTAAGCGCACCGGCATTAGACAGCCAGCACCGAAGTAAGTCACAGAATCTGCTGCTTGTGCACAAGGTCGCTGCGGCGCCACGGGTTTCAAGCGCAGCCGAACGGAGGGAGGAGGACAGCGGACGGTCGTCCGCCAGGAAGCAAAAGACTCGCAGTAGCGGGTCGCCTACCGAAACGCCGGCTAGCCAAAACGCCCTCCGGATCGCAGCCGCTCGATGCAGCATCCACCAGCGCCCCACAGCCTGCCCCAGCTGCACCGGAACCCGAGACGGAACGCTGAAAGCCGCTCCGCGACAGGACGGCCAAGGCTATACAGCCGGGCCTGGGTGACCAGAATCGAGTGTAGAGGAAACTTCAGACCCTTGGCCTCGCGGCGGCGGAGGCGGAGCCACCCGCACGAGTCCCGGGGCCCGAGGCAGTCAATTCCCCAATTTATTTTCCACACGCACGTCTGGCGACTACCTATCGTTCGTTCGGCCACAGAGTGTGGGCGACCTGCGACGTCTGTAATTAGCCGACTACTCCTTCCGAACGCCGAGACCGCCTGCCCCCGATGCCAACGCCACAGGAAGCTGCACGGTCAACTGTGGCCCTTATGAAATGCTGGAAGTCATTCATCGATGACGGGGGAAAGGGGCACCAGCTTCCACTCCCAAGCGCTTACGCAGCGTTCAACCGACTCGGCGATACTCCCAAAGTCTACTTCCCTTGTCCCTACGAGCTCGCATCATGTCGACATGTCAGACCCAGATGCACATGGTCGTGGAATGACTTCTCGAAAAGAACGAATAGAGATTTCCATTCCATTAGTCCGGCGATTCCGCCCGGGAACGGCCCCGGGGCAACCATTGATTTCCCTTCTCCCTCAGCACGACTCCGATGCCTTCATTATTGATAAGGGCTCATACAAGAAGAAGAACGACGAGTGGCGTCCCTACCATGTCATAAGTTGGCCTGATCTCCCGGCCGCAAGGGTTTTTAATGGCGCAGTGCTACTGCCGAAATGATGGATTTGATTGGTGCATAAGGATAGAGCAATCCTCGAGAACCACAAAGCTAATTACATAAAATGTGGTGGGCTAGACCCTAGTAGGATGGTCACCTGTGCACAGTCCCCCAGTAGGACTACTGCCTAGGTAATCCACTCCAACAGTCTTGATATCATGCGATCCGCCGTACTCTAGAAGATCTGGATCGCCGGCGCGCTCGAAACGGAGTCCAAGGGGGAGCGTGTCGATCGGCTGGTCCACAGACTCTGGCACATCGGGTGCGAGCATCGGTACCCCGAAGAGCTCGACGCTGTCTCTCCAAAATAACTATTCAAACCACTACGGAGGTCGTATTAGAAGGTAGGAGAAGCGCGTCACGTGCGAAAAGTGCTGCACTCACTTGGGCGCCCAACCCGCTTGTGAATCGCGCTATGAATATAAACTTGATCAAAGCTAAACCCCCCCCCCTCCGTACCCCCCCAAACTCAGACAATATCGACAGTATACTATCCACCTGAGTCAATTTCAAGGTAGTCTTCCGTGCTCAATATGTCAAGACGACCATTGAATGCGTCCTCGAGCTCAGAACCGGGGTACTCGCTTTTGAATGGAACAAGGAAAGACCCGATCCGAGCATATGTGCCACGCACAGGTGTCCTCCGGAGGACGATCCCGCCGTCCATAGACCCGTCGAGGCTCTGCTCCGAGGCAATAAGAAGAAAGACGTATGTTGATGGAGCGGGCCCGCCGCCAATGGTCTTTGACCAATCTGCTACCACGCTGTGAGACGTATCCCACTCAATTATGATGGCTCTGCCCTTCTGGAATTTGAAATCGTCGAATTCTTGGAATTCAGTGTGCTGTGCGACGTATATGCAAGGTGTGCCGTCTCGAACACGCCGGTAAAACTTGCAAACTGGACCGCGAAGACGGAGCTGACAAGAGTCCGCGCCATCAAAGAAGTTTGGCGATACTCTTGTTAATTATCTGAACATCCAAAACCTCGACAGTGGCTTCTAGAGAAGACGTCTCAACAAAACGTATTGATCGCAGGATAGATGCCTAGGACCACGAAGGCGCGTGCTTCATCTCGTTTGTAGTGCTAATCATCGGCTCGGGCCTACTCATGCCTGGTTGCGGGTCCTGACTCCAAAGCATCGATAGCGGTAGGTCATCCTTCCACATGCCGGCTAGATACTCCGACGAGTCTAGTCGCATCGCCGAGCAAAACAGCTTAGCCACGGCCGAGATAGCGAGTAGACGGTCGTCGACGACGGTGAGCGAGGTGTGAGAGTATTCCTCCACGACTTGGTACCAGCGCAATTTTAACTGCTGTATAGACGATGCGGAGGAAATCTTAACACCCTCGCGGGAGGTTTGTTGATGGCCGATCTGGAACCCCCTGCGGTAAGACCTCCGATGCCTCAAGAGTATGATATTCCCAAAACACCTGGTTCTTGGTGAAGTGAGCAATGCGTGGCGCAAGTGTCCGTTCTTGAAAAACCCAGCCACGCTTGTTCAAAGGGGCATCCGACCGTCCAATAAACCATTTGTCGGGGAAAAGCCTGGAGTTGCACATCCTCTCGAGTTTTCGGGGCTCTAGTCTAACTATTGCTAGACATGGGTTTGTGCAAAGAGTTTCCCGTGCAAAGAGTTTCCCGAGCCAAGACCAAGCCTTCATGGATCCGTCCCTCCGCGGCCGAGATGTTGAGCGTGGAGTTGGAGTAGATTTCATCTATTTGCATGATATCCGCCGTCTGCTCGGACCCATCATCCTGTATTATGCATAGAGCATCGATCCAGATATAGCGAAATCCTAGACCCCTGGTCCCGTGGATAGCATGTCGGAACACGGCTGCTTCGCCGCAGTTTAAGAGATGATGAGATATATCGTCGTTCAGAAGGAATGGCATCTTCTTGGTAAGTAAATACCTGGCGGGTTCCCCCATCTATGACTGAGGGTGAGGTACGGAGAGGTACGGAGTATCTGGAGGCAGTGAATCCGAAGGGATGATGCGGACGTTGGGGAGTTCTTTGAGGCCTAGGAGGTCAAAAATTTCCAGTCCCATCTCCCCCATTGGCTAGATATGACCGAAACAGCTTGACATGACGTCTATTAACCTCCGTGGAAGTCTGTTTGCTACCGGGGGCTTTGCGAAGTTGTCATGAGACAAAGTGCAGCTCTTCAACCAGGATCGTATGCGGTTCAACGTCTCTAGCGACCATGTCCTGGGAGAATCGAGGACACACACATGCCCGTGTTGAACTAAAACTAGTAAGCTTCTAAATCCAATACTTATGAAGCTTTGGCCTCGTTCTCACCATCTTGTATCCGTAGCGAACCCACATAATACGTCTAGTGATCTAATGCCTCTTTTTCGTATCCAACGAGCCCAACAGTTACGGCATCTGGATCGTGCTGAGCTATGGAGATAGCCAACCCCAGCACTTCCCTGGAATCGAACGGCTTCAGAAGCCGGGGAATGGAGGCACCCAGGAGCGTGCACATGTGGCATTTCGACGAAGACACGTTTGCTGCAAATCGGATTTGATACGAAGTATTTGGTGGGGAACTTGATCTGCATTGTTCTACTCTAGAAAGGAAGACCAGAGAAGGGGAGAAAATGGCTGTGCGTGGGGGGGGGGGGGGGTGGTGGAAGACTCTTCCTCCATCCCGGCCTAGCACGTGCTGCCAAGGCCTGGGCCTGAGCAACAAAGTATGAAACAGGGCTCTTCCGTGGATTTGGACGAGAGAAGGGATGCCGCATCTTTTAAGATCTCGCTGCAGTCGTTACATGTCGTCTGGGTTTGCAGTTGTGCCATGTGGCGTGATGAGGGAGGAGAGGCGACACGATGGCGGCTTTTTGGCGTCCCAACCAGCAGCTAAATTAATACGTGCGCACACAAGTTTCTGGCGTCGCGCTGCTCGCTCCGCTCCTAAAATGTGTGAAGTGGTGAAGTGGTGTGGGAGAGAAGCTCTGTGGGTTTTGGTTGTGGGAGTGCCTGACGACAATCATGGGCCCGTGCGTGGGTTGGGAGAGCTATATACGTAAATTGGACACCCTTATAACAATCATCCCGGCTCATGGCTGAACTCCAAACCCGAATATTTTCGTGGTGCGTGACGGCTACGGTATGACCGCTCAATCCAGCCACACGCCCCAACGGTGTTAGCATAAACATGGCGGAGCACCACTAAACTCCTCAGCCGAACTTGTTCCGAAAGGCTGCGGCGGGCCCGGAGGGACCGGTCTCCTGTTACGATGTTTGGATGTATACATATACTTGATATACATACTAATTCTGTCGACAGCTGTCGGCAACTCGCCAGAAACATCACCCCACCAAGCCACGCACGAACCACAAGCCACAGGTCACGCCGTCTCGGGCCGTCCTTCTCCGAAGCCGTGGATTGCTGCCTCAGGCAGTAATTGCGGCGTTCTGGAGGCCGCTACTTTGACCAGCCCGGCATTGCACACTTGATTGGCGCGGGCGCAGGCGCATGCTCAGCCCCGCGACGTCGGCGGACCGACACGATCATGCTGCTAATCCTCGCGCTTCACGATCGTGCCACAGGGGGAACTATCAAAAGCTCCACCGACGGATTGCCTGACGGGCAAAAGAAGGCGCCAGGTGAGTGTCGACGGAAAGAAACAGTAGTGGCACGAAGCCTGCGTCTGCTGATGGCGGCTCCGAACTTAGGCCGACGATCCCTTCAAAGGAATCGACTGTACTGACACCCACAATGCAGATGGGACGCCATGCCGTTACCCTAGGAACGCGGCGCTATACCACCGATAGACACTGCCTCGATCCTGGCTTGAAGATCGACAGCCCTTCCCGCCCCGCCACAATGTCAGCCTCGCGACCCTCCCGCCGCGAAGACTTCGAAGTCGCGATCATATGCGCGCTGCCCCCTGAATACGATGCCGTTTCCCTCCTGTTCGACGAGTTCTGGGACGAGGATGGTGATCGATACGGAAGAGCGGTTGGCGACACCAATCACTACACGACTGGCCGTATCGGCAAGCACAATGTTATTCTCACACTACTCCATCGCATGGGCAAGGCGAGCGCGGCTGGCGCCGCAGCTAGCATGCGATCAAGCTATAGCGGTCTACGGCTGGCGCTTCTTGTTGGCATCTGCGGCGGTGTGCCTCGGGCTGGCGATGATGAGGTTCTGCTTGGCGACGTGGTGGTCAGTGGGACTGTCGTGCAGTACGACTTCGGCAGGCAATATCCCGGCGAATATGTGCGCAAGAATACCGTCGTGGACAACCTCAGTAAGCCAAGTAAGGACGTGCGCAACTTGTTGGCTAAGTTCGGGACCGTTCTTGGGCTGGAGCAGCTTCAACAAAGAACAAGCCACTTTCTCAATGAGCTCCAGGTCAACGCTGCCCGAAGGAAGCGTCACAAGCACATATATGCCTATCCTGGGACAGTGGAAGACAGACTTTTCAAGCCAAGCTATCGCCACAAGCACCGCGCCTCGCCGAAATGCATCTGCAGCGAGTCCGACTCGGTCTGCGACGGGGCCCGCCACTCATCTTGCGAAGATCTTGCATGCGACGAACAATACTTGGTAGCCAGGGAACGGCTCACTGCGAAACGGCAATCGGAGCAGGACAAGAGCGACGAGGCGCAAGAACCCGCCATTTACGTCGGATCGGTTGCATCGGGGGACACGGTAATGAAGTCCGGAGAGGACCGGGACAAGATGGCCAAGAAAGAGGGCATCATCGCATTCGAGATGGAGGGAGCCGGGATCTGGGAAGAGGTGCCTTGCATCGTCGTCAAAGGCGTATGCGATTATGCGGACTGCCACAAAAACAAGAGGTGGCAGCACTTTGCAGCGGCGACGGCAGCTGCTGCAGCGAAGGCCATTGTGGAACGATACATTCAGACGGACAAGTCCCGAGAGTGCCTTGCTGAGGGAAATCCACCGCGGGGTCACTGGGTCGTGCCGTTTGGACGCAACAAGGACTTTGTCGGCCGCGAGTCGATCTTGGCTGAGCTTCTCGAGAGGATCCCCCCGGACACGGATAAGTACGACTACCAGCGGACCGCCATCGAAGGCCTCGGAGGGGTCGGCAAGACGCAGATCGCGCTAGAGGCAGCCGTCCGGGTCCGAGAAAAGCACCCGGACTGCTCCCTCTTCTGGGTGCCGGCGGTGGATGCCACCAGTTTTGAGAACGCCTTCCGAGATATCGGCCGACAGCTGCAGGTAGAGGGGATCGACGAGGACAAGGCAGATGTAAAGGCGCTTGTAAGGACTGCGCTGAGCCGAGAGAGTGCCGGCAGCTGGCTCTTCATCATCGACAACGTTGATGATGTAAAGCTGTTTGGCGAAGTCACGTCGCTTTCCGACTACCTCCCGTTCAGCCGGAACGGCTCTATCCTGGTCACGACGAGGACTCACGAGGCCGTAGCGACGCTAGATATTCCCGCAAGCAACGTCATCAATGCAATGGAGATGAGCAGGAACGAGGCCGCCGAGCTGTTACAGCGAAACTTGGAGAGCCAAACACGTGACGCAGAAAGCACAACGGGCCTGCTCGACTTTCTGGCTAATCTGCCCTTGGCCATCAAACAGGCATCCGCGTACATGGCCAAGACGCGGATGTCGACCACCAAATATCTCGAGCACTGCCGCTCAAGCGACAAGAACTTTGTTAGGCTGCTCAGCAGGGAGTTCGAGGACCGGAGCCGTTATAAGAACATCAAGAACCCGGTGGCCACGACTTGGCTGATTTCGTTCGACCACGTCTCGCGGGATAACGAGCTCGCTGCACAATACCTGAGATTTATGTGCTTCCTCGGCGAGAAAGACATCCCGGCGTCCCTGCTGCCGCCAGCAGATGAGCTGGGGAAGGACGAAGCACTCGGCATTCTGAAGGCATATGCGTTTGTCTCAGAGCGTACGGAGTCGGACACGTTCGACATGCACCGTCTGGTTCGGCTCGCGATGCGAAACTGGCTGGAGAAAGAGAAAAAGCTCAGCGAATGCATCACTCGTGTGATACAGCAGCTTGCCAAGGCGTTTCCATATCCCAAACACGAGAACAGAGACGTATGGATGAAGTATCTGCCACACGCGCAGAGGGCCTTGGACTTCCGGGAGGATGCAGATGATGAGGAGGCTAAGAGTCGTCTTCTCTTCAACGTGGCCAAGAGCCTTGTTCACCTGGGGAAGTATAAGGAGACAGAGCAGATGTATCGGCAGTCGTCCGAGCTGAGTAAGAAGGTCCTCGGCGAAAAACATTCCTCCACACTTAGCAGCATGAACAACCTCGCGGAAGTATTTCAACATCAGGGAAAGTACGAGGAGGCAGAGCGGATGCATCGGCAAACGCTCGAGCTAAGGGAGAAGGTCCTCGGCGAAGAGCATCCCGATACACTTGGCAGTATGAACAACCTTGCGGAAGTACTTCGATATCAGGGAAAGTACAAGGAGGCAGAGCGGATACATCGGCAAACGCTCGAGCTAAGGGAGAAGGTCCTCAGCGAAGAGCATCCCTCCACACTTGGCAGCATAAGCAACCTCGCCAATGTGCTCAATAACTTGGAGAGGTACGAAGAGGCAGAACAGATACATTGACAGACGCTCGAGCTGAAGGAGAAGGTTCTGGACAAGACGCACCCTAGCATTCAAAGAAGCAGGAACAACCTTGCGCAATGCTTGAAGACTAAGGAAGAGGCAGGAACGTGGGACTCTTGATCGAGGAAATACTTGTTTATTTATCTGAAAAATAACCATGAGTTCTGCACCTCGAGCTAAAGCCGTCCGCGTAGTCCGGGAATTAAAGCGGGCATACTGGGCGCACGCAGCGCACGGTCCACGCATGCGGAGAAGCGACTCTGTACTAAGCGGACCAAGAAGAAACTGGCCCAATTGCTAAATAATCTTCCTAAACTTGTTAGACAGAACCCGATGGCCTTTTTTAATACACATCTCGAGAATGTTTTGGAAGATTGGATAACAATACTGGTGAAGACGAGGTTACCGAGCGGCATAACGAGTTCGGATCCCTTTGTTACTACCGCCTTCCAACTGCTGGACAGCACCATAAATGAGAGCGATACTATGCGTTCAAGATTTGCTAATATACAGTTACTATGCACATTTAAATCGCTAGAGGATATGATTGCCTCTGAAAGACGAAATGGGCAGATCCAGGGACAGCGTGGTCGGCGTAACGCGAGTGTCGCAATCACCATATACAACAATGCCCAACAGCGAACCGTCTCAGGACGCTATCTAATAGAATGCAAAACGCACCGCTAGGCGTTGGCAGACGCTTGCGGGACCATCGCCTTTCATCCTCGTTATCTACTCGGAAGTAGCTGGGACGGTTGTGTGAGTACACCTTTCCTCAGTCTTATCGCGTTAATTTCCTCCAAGCAAACGTTCATCAAAGATAGACGAGCGAACTCTCGAATCCCTGGCCTCTAGCATCTTGCAAAAAGCACCTAGCGAGCTCATCAAGGCGTGTCAACGTCTCGCAGAGACGGTAGAATTGGCAACTAGGCAAGACCAGTCTTTTGATAGGCAAAGGGCTGTCGAGGAAATCAGACATGATTTACTTGGGATGCCGAATGATTCTAACTAGAACCGTACGCTGCTCTAGTCTATACTCCCGGCTCGCCCACGTTCGGATGCCCCTGGTGCACTGGCCGCCTGCCCTGGGTTTCGGTGGATTTCGGTGCAGCGTACCCTAGATTTTGGCACACAGTGCCCTGGACTGCGGCGGCGCACCCAGTCCTGCGTTTCTGTGTCCCCTGCCCTGGATCTCGGTGCACCGTACCCTGTATTTCCATGCACCGTACCCTGTATTTCGGTGCACCATGACTTGTATTTCCGTGCACCTTTCCCTGTATTTCGGTGCACCTTACCCTATTTGAAGACGAGCCTGCATAACCAGCGCGGCCAACCGCCGTGACCGAATTGGATAAAGACATTGTCCCGCTTCTGCTCAGACTCATCTCTGTCACAACCCCACTCTTGCACATGCTCATCATGGGTGACAAAACGAAGGGCGTCGCAAATGTTCCCAAGAAGCTTGCGGCTTTCCAGGGCGGCACACAACGCTGCAGGCGGTGTCTGTAGGCTGAGCTGTTCAGAAGAAGACCTGGTCTTCGAGGCTGCTATAAGCGCTGAGGTGGCTGAGCTCGCCCATGAACTATTAGAGCTAGCTCTCACATCGGAACAAGCCGAGGACGTTAGCAAGCGTTTGGATAGGACCTAGCCAGGGCGATAAAGCCAACGAGGGCGGTAAGGCCGATGAGGGTGATAAGGCCAACGAGGGTCATGAGTCGTGTGGGCGCTGCCGAGAGTGCCTCTCAAATATCCTTCCTACCCCTAACTATACTAATATCCTACACGGCCAGATCCCGGCTCCAGGCCACACTGACATAGCCACACTGACATAGCCACTGACATACTAGGCCACACTGATATCCCAGGCAACACTGACATCGGAACACGAAGTAAAGTGTAGCTAGGTTTCTAACTAAAGCAGTCTAAGAGGTAAAGAATCATCTCTCGGGCTTACTTCGTCTGCCGCAAAGTTGTGAGACAAAGAAGCCGTGTCAAACTCTCTGACCATGCCCGGCACGTCTCGTATGAGAGACTTCCTCGGTTCGCACATATCGTTCTCTAGCCCGTGGTTCTCCCGGCGTACTAGGTATTCTACGGCCGGACGACCTCTCCGGCCCTTCCGCCTCTAGTGGCGATCCAGGAGACGCTCGGCGTTCCAAAACGCCTCACCATTCACTATATAATTGGGCACATGTTGTGCCTCATCCGGTTCGGACGTTGCCGCGTTCGTCTCGACGATGTCTACAGCTGCAAGACTTCTTGCCCCTCTAGACGTGTTGTTCATAGCTGCCTGGCAGCCTTCCGGCGAATCCTCTCGAATAGCTGGGTCAATGTACTCCATCGGAGTCATACAGGGTGACAAGGAACGGAGTACAGGAGACTGATCGAACTGCGCTAGAGACTCCGGAGACACCGGAGCCGATAGTACATCGGGTACCAAGGCCGGCTGTTTGGGGGGGGGGGTCCTACCCGGTGTTGCTTCCTCGGCGCGAGAATAATCTTCAGTGTAGACTTCACACTCTCCGGAGAGGTCTCTGCCGCCTTCGTCCATACGGTGATCTTGGGCCTTAGATCCTTTCCATGGACGACCGCTGCGTGATTTTTAAACCGCACTTCATTCCCCAACACAATGCCCCTTGGACTTGCATTCTGGAACGGGACATGACATGGCCTCGGTTTTGCGTCTCAGGAGATGCCGCTCTGTACAATTCCACATCGTCCCCTTCCGAGTAAAGCGTCTTCTACAGAAGATGCACTCATGCGCCCCCGCCAGGGTCGACTTTCGAGCGGCGGAGGGAATGCCCGCCTCATTCCCACAGCCGGATAGGTTGTTTACAGCGAAAGGTTCGGGGGGTCCGCGGCGGCGTTTCCGGGGGGCGGTCGTCGGGGATGTGCTCGGCCGGCTCCTCGGTGTACTCTCGCTTCTCGCCTCGTATAGCCGTGTGTAAGGGATAGCTGTTGGCGACTGGGGTGTACGGCAGCGGCGGGGTCTGGATCACCGCTGCATCTGCCAGCATCGGCATCGGCGCCGGAGGGCTTATCGGGTCTTGTATCATCGATGCATACTACGGCTTCGGCGCGATGTAACGTCCGGGTGCTAGCGGTGCCTTGACTTGCTTTGCCACCTCTGCCGACGGCGCTCGTAGTTCTGTAAGCTCTTTCGGCTCGATTTTTCCAGGCATAAGCGACCCAGCCGTTGATCGCGTCGATATTCCTGCGCACGATGTCGTCTTCCGGGGTCTTCGTCCAGATCGCCGAGGATGTCGGCGAGAACCCTCCGTTCCGGCAGGATGAAGATGACTTTCTGCAGTGGCTGCTGGGGGGCATGGATGCCAAGTAGTTGTCTTTTGAGCTCTTTAGCGTTTTTTTCCTTGAAGTGGACCTTTCGGAGGATGCTCCCCATTGTTTTGCGCTGCTTTTGTTTTGCCGCTCTCAATTCGTTCTACTTCTGCTCGCGCCTCTTCTTGTTAGCACCAGTAGCCTTCGTGGATTTCCTGTACGTAGCTTACAGCTTAGCTTCGAGCTCCGACTATTCTCTTTCCAACCAGCGAACCGTGCTATCCGGGCCGGTAGCGCGCATCACTTCGTCGGACACCCCCATTGGAGCATTCTCGTCCTACTGGACGCCAATATGGCTAAGTACGTCCAAATAGGGAGAGTCGGTGCCGTAGCCCAAGCTTACATTCTGGGCCGAGGCATCCCTCTTAGTGTTATTGTAATATCTCTAGAACACAGCGCTATTAGGTTTGTGCTGCGCCCCCTGATCCCGAATGGACGGACGGTACTTCTCTTCTCTCGTGTTAACAAGGGTTAGATCGCCACGGAAAGGGGATTTGGTGTTGAAGAAAGGCTCGGCTCGGGTATCGTAACCCTCATTGTCGATAACCCCCTCCGCTAGAGCCTTGGCGAGGAGCTGAGTGATCAGGCAGAGAATAGGAAATTTTTCTTCAACGAAAGGGAACCAAGTAGGAACTATCTCGTTATCGGCACCTTTGTGGAAGCGGAGGACGATCTACATCGCGAAACAATCTCGGCCGCCATTGCTTATAGGGTCGTACATAATCCAGAGATCTATATCTTCTCAGTAAAGGACAATAAGCTTCGGGTTATAAGTCCTATCGTCCAATTTGTCGTTGCAAGCCCAGTATTTCGCGGGACGCGGCTGCTAGATGTATTCGTCTGGACTGTCATCCTTATTGGTGTAGGCGTTGGACTCCCTATAGTACTCGTTCTTGATCTTGTCCTGGTGATTCTTAAGTGGAGCACACACTAGACTTAATTCATATCTTCGACACCCCGTCCACATGAGGAAGGTGCGGATGAGCGAATCATCGAGCCGGTCGAGTCCGGTCTTGAAGGTCGTCTTATCCTGCACCCAGTTGAAATGCGCAATATAGGTGAACCCTAAGGGGTTGAGGACGTCCTTGCACTTCGGTTCTACCCGCAGCCCGTACTGGGGCGTAATTTCGACCTTGGCGACGGTGAAGAAGTGGATTCGAACCCGCTCCTCGAGATCCCTACCGCTCTACTTATTAAACACCGCTGACGGATCCCTTAAGTACCTGCGGACCGTACTCTCGGCTCTGTTTTTAGGTCTTCGCACTAGATAGACTTAGGTACTTGGCAAATGATTCGGCAAGACCACTGTTGTCCCAACTCAGGGCGAGCAAAAGGGGCTTCCAGGCTGGTGCCTTTGGTAGCCATGCGCAGGAAGCGATCCATCGTCGTTCACCTTCCTGTTGTCAGACTGTCTCGGTCGAATAGGACGACGCTTGTTTCCTCGATCCCAGTAATGCTGAAGTTCCTCACCAGTGAGCGGCAGGGCTTCTGGTACTTCTAGCGCCGCAAGCTGCGCTTGGATTCGAGCAATCTGAGCAGGGTCCAAGCTCCCCATTGGCTCACGAGTCCGACCAGTGTGATCTCTCGACCTGTACGCACTGTCAGTCGGAGCAACATGTAGGGTACATTGGGGCGCCCTACAGAAGTACCCGAAACAAGGGACAAAACTCCTAGGCTCAGCTCCGCTACAACGCTTCTTTCTTGGTGGGTAAATTAGGGCTGGGCTGTAATTATTTGCCTTGACCGTGTTTCTCCTGAAGGATGGATATCAGACCACGCACGCTCACTCAAAATTCGATGTTGCTGCTGCTGCCGCTGCCGCCGCCGAGTCTGTCAAGGGACGTCTTCTGTCGTACGGCGACTGCCACCGTCTCTAACTCAAGTGGGCGGGCTGCTGGTGTGTCATGCAGGCAGTGCGAGCTGCAGAGCGATTTAATAAGCACCAGATGCTTATGTTCCCCAGCTACGGCCTTAGTTAGTGACCAGGGTTGGAAAAATGCATACTGGAGCTCGACGAGGCAGAGCAAATGTATCGGTAGGCGCTTGAGGCTCAAGGAAAAGTATTGGCCTAAAAGGTGCTAGATACTAAGGTAGGGAACATATCTCAATACCAAGAGATACTAGGAATAGCCAAAGCATATTCGTAACTTCATGACCGTCCAACCAAGTCAATTTCAGTACAATCGGCCTCTCTCGGAGATTACAAAAACTTGTGGCCGTGCGTCAGTGATTAATTTGGTCTGGAGGTAATTAGAGACGACTCATCTGAGGGGCTGGGATACATGCGCCTCCTATCAATGACTGATTAAGATTCAGCCCGAAAACAGGCTCTAGGAGCCATTTCTGGAGTCGTAAATTATTTACAGATCCGGGTACATATTAGGGTTTGTTGTACTACCTACCTAGATAGATACTCTCTGGGCCCTGGTCCCTGTATCCACTATGTCTTATTACCAGGCCAACGGGCAATTGTAAACATGAAAATCTTATTATAATTACATTGTTATAATGCTATCCATCTCAATGCCGCCTTCAAGACTGTTGCCCCGTCACCGAGACCCCAGGGAAGCGTCAATTTTGACAATACCTACCTAGGTACGCAGCCTTGGCAAGTCATTGGGGTGCCGAAAGAACAATTACGACTTGGGCACGTTTCGTTTCCTTGAACCGCTTGACGCCAATCGACAAGCCCAGAATCAGTCAGTTGTTGTTCCAGCCGGGCAGACCTACCTACGAAGAAAGGTTCGTCGTCGTCGTCGCTTCCGCAACCACTCAACAGCAACCAAACGGCTTTGTCTAATAGCGCGATGAGAAGGACAACCTAATTAGCCCCACGATAATTCCAAGAAGTACTTGACCTAGAAGGAAGAAAGCCATTATGACTTTGAAGGACTAGACCAGGGAACCTGTCTGTCTCTGCAACTGCAACCTGCGTCAAACCTGGCCGAGTACCTACCTAGGAAGACTCCGCACTCTAGAGGATATAATCCGGGAACTCGGGTGCTCTCTCGTCAGTTAATATCATCTCTAGCTAGCATAGGTAGGTAGTTAGGTACGAGAGAGAGAAGGCCAAATTCTAGTACTCAAGCTTTTTTGACAACACTGTCAGATATGAAACAATGGAAAGAAAGGGCTGCGGCTCTGCTCAAATTAGGTACTTACCTATTTATTATGTTTGTTTTTTCGCCAAGCTTATCCTGCGTGCTACTAATCACATCTAGGGGGTTGGGCCGTTGGCCTTGCTCAATTTAATTACCTAGGTAGGTACAGAGAGGTGTAAGAGCTCCAATTAATTACTTGGCGCTGTGGATCGAGCGGAAGAAAGTTTACATGAGATTATTCTTCAGAGTTGTCACTTGTGTGTGCTGCAAATGGGCTGTTATCACACTTGTCAGCCCGCCTCCGCATATTACAGTATGATTAGGTACGAATTGAAGCGCGTGGCTCTGTAATAGTATTAGACCGAGGGGAGAATCTCGGATGGGAAGATAGGTATGGTGGAAGGGAATGTTAGGTAATTACACCATTCTTGAGCGCCTTGGCGCGTCAGCACCGAGCTTTCATGGTCGACGATACGACGACGGAGCCGTAACGGTAAATGGCTAGCAGCGCGGGGCCTCCACGGGTGGTCTCCTAGACAAAGCCACGGCGGTTGGTGATAGTACTAATGCTGGCAGTCAAGGTAGAGCCATTGTTGCTGCCCCATAGCATAACGTCAACCCCTGGGGACCTTGTGGTTGTTGACGACCTTGAAGTGATGAAACACAGAAGAATTTGTACCCAGCCTTGGGATGAAGAGTCATTTGATGTGCCAACTATGGTTTTTTATTAGGATTATGCTAAAAAAAATTTTTTACCTCCTTTACTACCCCTAATGTTTTTTTTCTTTTTCTTTTTGCCAACCAGGGCTGATATCACTCCAGCTCCATCCAGTAATTAAGCCCAGTTCTACAAGTTAGTCTAGTCTAGACCAGCCACCCACGGCATGGAGACGAGCCTCCGCTTTCCACGAATTTTCTTATTTTTTGTTTGGTTTGAAAAGAGGCCCTGCAAGAGGCCCTGCAAGAGGATGCGACTACAGTAGCGTTTTCTCAACTTCATGTGTTTTGCATGGCCCATGTCACAACGAGAAAGTGCGATGCCTTCAAGGCAAAGTGTAAGTACCTATGCATGGATTCCATATATATATATATATATATATTTACATGATCAAGGCGGAAATAATTACGAGAATATTAATACAACAGCCTATTCTACAGCATCCCAATCCAATCCACATCAGTTGAAATGCGGAATGCCACGCTGTATTGAGCCCATGGAATGCACCAGGGGAAGATAACCAACGATTTGCTCAAATCGGTTCAAGCAGGTGTGCCGTTTCCCCATGTGTCCCCCCGTAGTGCTGATCCCTCCCTTGGGGTCCTGGTTGTAGTAGTGCGCCTTGCCCATGACGTGCAGCGGGCCGGTGCAGGTGAGCATGGAGGCGACGTAGTTGATGGCGAGGTCCTCGCAGTTGAACACGTCGTCGACGTGCTCGCGGATGAGGGTCGGGATCTGCTCGCTGGACGAGTAGTAGTCCATTAGAGAGATATGGACAAACGCCAGGTTCGTCAGCACCAAGGCATACCAGTCGTTGCCCTCGGGGCACTGCCCGTACGACAGCTTCCCCTCGCTGTTGCGGCTGTAGCACCGCGGCAGGGCGCCCGTCACCCTGTACCGCCCGAGCTGGCGCCATGTCTGGAACACAAACTCGAGGTCCTCGGGTTCGTACCAGACGTCGTCGTCGTGCTGGAGGATGGCCTGGGTTTTGTATTCGGGGTCGGGGATGAGACGCATGTTGAGGCTGTTGCGCTCCGACATCCTGTACCGGACCTTGACGCCATGGTCCGACACGAAGTCAGGGGGCGTGGCCTTGTCGAGTTCATTCCACACGATGACGATTTCGTGGAGCGAGGGGATCTTGTCGCGCAAGAGGGTAGAGAGGGTGCGGTTGATGACGTCGGGCCGCTTATACGTGGGCATTGCAATGCTGTGTGTGTGTGCGCGTGTGTGTCTGTCAGCGAGGACCCCCAGAGAACCGAGGAAAGGGGAGGAGGAGGAGGAGAACTGACGTAAACTGGTCATCCCTCAGATGCGCATAGCGAGCGTCGGCCTCGAGCCAAAGCTTGCGGGCGTCGGCATGGATTTTGTTGCCGCATGTCGAGATGTACCCTGAGGGCACCAAGGCGGCGGCGGCGGCGGCGGCTGAGGCCAAGATGGATGATGACGACGGAGGCGCCGGGGAAACGAGATGGGGCGTTATCGAGTAGCCCGAATTAAAAAGCCACACGGTTAGGGTGAACAGGGCAAAAAAGGAAAGGGAAATGGTCGCCAGCTTCCTGGGGGGGAGCCCCCTGACCATATCCAAAGCGCCTTGCTGGGAGCGCATCGTGCTGGATCAACGCTGGCCTGCCTAGACACCTCCAACGTTGGATCAAGAATGAAGAGAAGGGAAAGACACGACAAGACATCATCAGCGTTAAACGCTGTCGCGCGACCCTAGCTCGCGCTACCATTTTAATGGGCCTAGTGTAACACCCCGCCTCAGCACTAAGAGCCAACAACCTGGGAGGCAGATATTCGGGGGGGGTCCTCCGAGTTGGGGTCTCCAGGGGGGGGGGGGGGGGGGGTTCCTAGCAAATGATGCGGATGACTAATTAAGACAACTTTGTTAAATATTTGAAAGCGTGACGAGATGTGAAGTGAAAGGCATTAACCCAAGTTATAATACAACACTCTTTAACCCAGAAGGATTTTATGTGTAATAGATTGGGACGGGGGTAGTATTTCAAGTAATTAGTTTCAGTTTCACTCTGCTCTCGTCATTGAGCCTTAATGGGAAAATATATCCCATTTCTCTGTCCTGCTCTGTAAGACATCATATAATCGTTTACCATGTTCTTTCAAATGGTGTTAACTCACATGTGTTATTTCTACTCTGTTCCGCCATCTGAAATTTGATTTTATTTTCTCGATTAGACTTCCCGGCCACGTGGATATGGGGGAGACTGACAGGCGATGGTGACATCAACGACTGGTTTGACAGAGACTGACAGCGGAGGGAACAAAAGCTCGGTACCCAGCATGTGATTGAATTAATATTGTCCAGGTATTCTCTGCCATGTTTTCTCAAGACCCTCAAAATGAAATAAAAATATCTGTCTCGGATTGTTGTTATCACTTCGACATTGTCACTTCGACAGAGTACCTTGCATGCATGTAGGCAATGCAGCTGTCTGGCAGTGGTAATTAAGAAGGGAGAAGAGTCATAGCTGCTACCCGTAGAACGAACCGAACTTCCTCGTTTCGACTTT
The DNA here is from genome assembly GCA_027569635.1 of Lasiosphaeriaceae sp. G1095. NCBI lineage: Eukaryota > Fungi > Ascomycota > Sordariomycetes > Sordariales > Lasiosphaeriaceae > Lasiosphaeriaceae sp. G1095. The sequence goes on along the minus strand of JAPDFK010000288.1, from coordinate 695 downwards.
TCATCGCTTCCGTGTGGGCAGGCAGAATTTAAGTCTAATTCCGCCTTTTCACCTTTTCACCTTTTGACCTGCGCACCGTCGAAACCGGAATCACCGGCAAACCAAAACCTTCCCTAACTCGGCTTCATCTTCAGGAAGGGCACACATACCTTGCATATCCCGAGGTTTCCACGGGTATGTCTATGCTATGCTTTCTGCATTACCTGCACGTACATGTACATAATTATATTTCTTACTGACACAACACGATTCCCCAGAATTTCCAAACTCTGCTTGGCGGCGTTATGGCCGACTCTCCTTTCATCATGATGGGCCAGGCTCCCGGTGTCCTCACGCCCCTCTGGAGCATCTCGTACCCGACCCGCGACGGCGGCGGTGGCGGCAGCGGCGTGCGGTCCTTCACCACACCCAACAAGGCTCTGTACGACGAGTACGTGCTGAACAAGTCGGACTTTTGCAGCCTGAATGCCGCGTACCTGAGCGAGACGCGCAACACTCTGCATCACAGCTGCCCGGATGGTGGCGATGCGTCGTCGTCGCTGACCCCGGACACTACTGCTACTACTATTACTACTACTACTACTACTACTACTACTACTACTACTACTACTACTACTACTACTACTACTACTACTACTACTACTACTACTACTACTACTACTACTACTACTACTACTACTACTACTACTACTACT
>JAPDFK010000287.1:0-61256 GCA_027569635.1 Lasiosphaeriaceae sp. G1095 | reverse complement strand
AGGCCCCACCAAAACAACCACCCCCCACACTCCCCCCCCCCCCCCCACCCGTTGTTAAATACTATATTAAAAAAAAAAAAAAAAACACACACACCCCCCCCCACACACACACACACACAAACCCCCCCCCCCCCCCCCCCCCCCCAAAAAAAAAATACAAAATGCAAAGATGCAAATGCAAATGCTGATGATATTTTCCGCCACCGCCACCGCCACCGCCAAATGCTATGCAAAGTGTCATGATTTCGAACATCGAGCCAATGAGTGAATGAATGCCACCGTGTCCGCAAAGGTAAAAGAGTGTAACGTCGGACAGGGGTAATGCGCAAAAATTGGTAAAAACCGTGGTGTATAAAGAGCGTGAGCATCACATGCAGATAGGTAGGTAGGTACAAGTTCGTCGTCAAAGTCGTTGAAAAAGGAGTGTAAAGACGCCAAAACGCCGAGTCAAAAAGAGTGTGTGGTCATGAATGATTTGTACGTGAATGAGTGGACGGAGAGAGTTCTGAAGAAACGAGCGTGTATTATATCAGGGACTACTCCCAAAAAATTGAAACCAAGAGACCGTCAAGAAGTGAAGAAGAGTAAGTCGACCAAGAGAGCGTCCGAGTCGAAGCTTAGGCGGCACCAGCAATGCGCAGGCCACCAGCGGGAAAGCCGCAGCCCTGCTTGCCGTTCTGGGTATTGGCACCAGGGCCAGAGCAGCTGCCAAAGGCTGGGCCGTTGCCAGTGTTGACCAGCGCGCAGCAGCCCGAGGCGCAGTCAGCATCGCTTGTGCAAGCACCAGTGATGAACTGTGCGCCATTAGCCTTTCCGACATTACCCGCGCCAGCCGGGTCACCGGTAGGGGTGAGGGTGCTGGGCTTCACGGCGATCTTGAAACCGCCCGCTCCGCCAGCAGCAGCACCAGCATTGCCAGAGTTATTGGCAGCAGCGCCACCGGCCGGGGCAGCAGCTGCGCCGCCGGCTCCGCCCTGGAAGCCGCATCCCTGCTTGCCAGCCTGGGTCTGGGCACCGAGGCCCGAGCAGACACCGATGGTGGCGCCGTTCTTGGGCAGGGTGGCACAGCACCCAGAGGCGCAGTCAGCAGCGCCGTTGCATTGGCCGCCGATGAACTGCTTGCCCGCGCCGTTGCCCTGGTTGGCGGCACCAGCGGGGTCGGGGAGGTTCTGGCGGGCCGAGAGCTCGGGGTGGGCCTGGACGGCAGCCAGGGTGAGAGCGAAGACGCTGAGGATGGAAGTGATCTGAACCATGTTTGCTGAGTAAGGAGTGATGGGTCGAGCTAGCGACTTGGTATGTTGGACTGTATAAAAAAGAAGAAGGAGTGTGAAGTATTAGACTTTAGAAACTATTGGGACGCCGGGTCCTGTGGGTTTTGTGAAGTGAAGGGAGAAGGGATTGCTGTGATTGTGGTTGTTGTGATGATGAAGAAAAAAACAGACATGGAAGCTGGGACGAGTCAGTTGTCTTTATACAGGATGTCCAGGACAAAGTTTGCCTCAAGCTGCCTCAAGCAAAGGGCCTTGTACAAAGGTTACCCCCGACAAAGCGCTCCCAAAGGACCGGTATGGACCCTTGCTGTGTGCATGTTGATGCGCTGTCGATCATCTCGGCGCTTCTTGGGCGAGAAACAAGCCTGGCTGGCTGACGGCAGAGAGAAGAAACAGGTTTGGGGAGTATTGTCCGACAAGCCAGGAGAATGCGACACGGATATCGTCGCAGAACGTTGCCGTTAGTGCGGCCACACATTTGCATGCAGTTGCACTAACACTCAGGGGATGCTGACTTGACAATTATTGGGACTCGAATGCTTGACGCGCGTGCGTTTGGGATGTGGAGCAGAACGCAGGGATCTGTCGCAGACGGCTTTTGTGAAATTGGGCGACTGTGGCAGAGATGGGATGATTCGATGCTCGTACAAGACCAGATCGTGGACCCTACCAAAACTTGTCATTCGGACAGTCAGCACTTGCTGTGGTCGCGACAGCTCATGGCGCTGGGAATGAAGCCCAGGAGGGGCGGGCCAACAACCGGGCTGGGGAAGCGAGGCTTATGGCTGATGGTTGAACGAGAAGTCGAGTTTTGCCGGTCGTGGCAAACCAAGACATGGCGCCGCTTATTGCCAAGCCGCGTCATGGGCTTCTTTCTCAGACCGACGAGTGACAACAACCATTGTTTTGGACAAAGGTACGGGTTAGGAGGACAATGGATTGTTGTCGAGGGATGAACGACAGGGGCAGCCCTGAAACTCTGGAGAAAACGGGAGAATCAGTGGGTCTCCACTGGAGAGGCGGGTGGATCGCTCAGACCCTGGTACTCCTGGCAGTCAGGGGGTGCGAACGGGAACCCAGCAGCTGGCGGGCGGGCAGGTAATACCGTAACTTAAAAACCTTCTTCAGTTTAAGCGTCAAATCACCAAACTCATCAGCTGTCAAACGGATTTTTTACGGGGGGGTTTGATGCAAAAAGTTGGGGTAAGGTAGGGAACCTGCAGCCCGATGTGAGTAGCTGCAGTCCCAACGCCTCATCCCATCTCACCACATACACTACAAGTCATCCTCCGCTGCTCGACGAAATCCCCCCTGAGGAGGCCCTTGTTCGGGCCGCGTCGAGCAAGTTGCAGCGGCCGTCACGGTAGGCCGGTTGTTGCGGGAGAGCAATTGCTTGTGTTGCTTGCTTGGCAGCGGATTTTTCCGAACCCTGTCTGCGCCCCTTGGCCCTTCCATGTTTCGCATCGTGTTCCTGGCCCAGCACATGTGACTTGTCGGTGACACGGGATCATCCATCCATCAATCACCAACTCGGGTCGATCATAAAGTTCGGTCTGACATGCAGTCAGCACATTTTTTTTTTCTTCTTCTTTTTTTCCCCCCTTCCGTTACTTTCCTGCCCGTGAGGTTTTAATTTGTAGGGGTTCGCAGCAATTTACAGCGCGTTGAGGCCGTTTGTAACCCAAACTCCACTTACCATAATCCGCACTGTACAGACTATGTTTCGACGCTCGGATTCAGCACTGTCTCATCCAAACGCGAGTCGACCAATCAAACGTCAATCCTGGGTTGTTTGGGGATCAAAACGAAGCCAAAAGGGGGGTTCATCCCTTAGCGCACATTTCACCCACACGAGACGAAAGCTTAAGCCCAGCTACAGAGTAGAAGCCCAATGGTACCTTCCATCACAGGGTTCAGACTTTTACGCATGATGCAACAACACGAATATGAACGACATACCCATGCATTGATGCTGTGGCACCTGTCACTGCAACGTGCCAAATATTTGCTACTACTTCAAAGTTGACGTCAAGGAAGATCTATCTCATCAAGAACAAATGGCCACCGAATATCTCGTTTACAATTTCGCCTTACCGACATGCAGATTATCCCAGTCTTGTCGCGTAAATGGAATGTATGTAGCCCCTTTACCATGGCTCTCTATCCACAATACCTTATCCCCCGGTGCCACCTTCTCCGGATCGACACCCTCTCGTTTCAGGGGTATCTTGTTCTGTTTGTTGTTGTGCGTAGATGAAGGCGCCTCGACATGTCGTAGGAATAGGGGCACTGCATACCGGGGCAAATGGGAACGAGCATGTCTGGAAGCTCCTGTTAACAAAACTGCAGGGAACAATGTCGGGCTGGATGGATATCACAAACCGGAGGAAATCCTGATGGTCAAACGTCTTCTTTAGCGCCGGGTCGATGTAGATGGCAGCAGTGCCCGCCTTGCCATCATGCCCAGGCACCTGGACGCCGTAGACATTGGCGTCAAGAATACCGGGGTATTTGCCAAGCACCTCCGAAACTTCAGCTGTCGAGACATTCTCGCCTTTCCACCGGAAAGTATCGCCAAGTCTGTTTCCGCATCGGTAAGCAACTCTCCCATGTCTAGGTTGGCTGAAATGTTGCAACAGTACCTGTCTAGAAAAAACCAGCGTCCATCGCTATCTCTCCGCAACGCATCGCCCGTCCGGAAGTAACAATCGCCCTTGCGGAACACGTCCCGAACAAATTTGCTGGCCGTCGCCTCTGGATCCTTCCAATACCCAGGAAACTCGCGCTCGAAGGGCACCTGCACGAGGATCTCGCCGCCCACATCGTATGGCATACGGTAGGCGAACCCTGTGTCCGGATCCCGTGCAATGTCGCCCGTGTCGGGGTCTACGGCGACAGGCACGTAGTATCGGTGATACTTCCAGCGCTGGAGGAAGCCGTGGTGGCCAACTGCGTGCGAGGTAAAGTCATTCAGGCTGTTGTTGTCAAGCGCGAGCATTCCCTCAGTGCTGTTGAAGAACTCGAACATCTCAGTAATCCCAAACCTGTCGCGGAAGCGTGTCCACACGTCAGGCCGAAGCCCGTTGCCGTAGATGCCGTAGACCTGGTGTTGCCTGTCAAGCGGTGAAGGAGGCGCAGCGAGCAGGTAACGCAACGTCTCGCCCACATAGACAAACCAGGTCGCCCGAGAGTCACGGATATCACGCCAGAACCTCGATACGCTAAACTTTGGCGCAACGCAAACCGTATTTCCACACAGAAGCTGCGCCATGACGTTGATCCCGCCAGTACCGTGGTAGTATGGCATGCACACATAATAGCGGGCCCCTTTCTGCTGGACCGGATTGCTCCCTGCCACAGACCCAGAGCCGTGTGCAAATGCCGCCCTCGCCGGAATCGCGCATCCTTTAGGCATCCCCGTCGTGCCGCTCGTGTAGAACAGCGCCATAGGATCTGACGCCTTAAGATCTCGCCGGAACTCATCCCCCGGCTGTGTCGGCGGCAGCGCGTATATATCTAGCCGAACATCATCGAGCACGGCGTACCGCACATCCCCGCCCCCTTTTGCCTCAACCTCGGGCCACACCTCGGCCATCCTCGCCAGCGCCTTGCCATCGCCATCCATCAGCACGAGCTTCGCGCCACTGATGCCCAAACAGTGCACCAGCGCCCTGCCCGTGAGGTGGTAATTGATCATGGCCGGCGCCGCGCCGATCGCCCACAGCCCGGCCCAGGCAAAGATGAAGTCGGGCGAGTTGGGCATGAAGAAGGCCACGAGATCGCCGCGCCGCACGCCCTGCGCGAGGAACCACCCGGCAAACTGGTGCGCCTTGTTGAGCAGGTCGGTCCAGCTGTGGCACCCCCCGCCGATCTCGTCATCGCGCGCCCAGATGGCCTCGGCGGATCCCAGCTCGGCCGCTCGCTTTTCCAAAAAGTAGTACATGGATGTTCGCCCGGTGGCGACGGCGCGGGTCCATGCTCGCTGGATGCGCCGGCGGGCGATCAACCAACGGAGGTCCTTGCGGATGTGGAACTTGGCGTCGAGATATGCTAAGCCGGCAGTGCCCGCGGCGGCGGCGGCAGCTAGGGTCAAGAATGTTTGGTTAGCTATTTTAGGAGAGAAGGATAGCGGGGATTGGGGAGTGCAAGGGGCGGCGATTATCACAGTGAAAGATGAAAGTGGGTGCGTGCTATGATGAGCCGATGACGCCCTGATCGACGACTTCCAGCTGGAATAATTAATGCGTCACTGTGAAAGCGCCTCGCTCGACGCTGTGGTTGTGGGAAAGATGCCGTGCTTGCTGTGGGAAGGGCATTGGCTCACCTAACTCCATTTCCGTGATTGGAAGTCGCGATGCTGGGAAAATCGTACGGTACAAACAGTCGGCGGCAGTGGGAAGGAGCAGACAAGCTCGGTGAGGAAACGTGCAATTCCAAACCCGGACAGAAAACTCGACCCCGCCGCGATCTTCCATCTCAGCAACGGAGCGAGGTGGGTGGGTTGGGGCTATAGCCGCCCATCTTATTAATTATAACGCTGCCCTGCACTTTTGCCGACAACACCTACCTGCCCGCTTGGTCTCCCTGCCGTGTTGACCCCTCCATGTCAGCGCAGTGAGGGAGCAGTCAGCCTGCCGGGTATCGGATCGGTGGTCAACGCATGTTGCATTGCATTCGGCAGATGGATTAGATGCTAATTCACCAAGTATATAATTCGACAATGTATTCAGTCACAAATGGCGAGCCAGCTGTCGGTCAACTGGTCACGGAAGCGATCAGTAAGATTGTTTGGGTTTTAGTGCCTGTCGCAAAACGTTGACTACCTCCCAGGTATTTACTTAGGTACGAAAACCTCCACGTGTATGGGGTTAATTACCGACTTTCCCCAAAATAGGAATATCGGTATGCGTTGACGTTGACGCTGTGATTGGCCCGGGTCAGATGACGCGCAGCAAATCTCTGCTGTTAAAGGAGCTCTCTGACCGCGGGCTTCTCCAAAGCACATCTAATATGTTTGCTTTCTCCTTCCCCAAGTCCTAATTGGGTACACTACTAATTTCGCCCACCTCAGAACCTTTGAGGTCACTAGGCAGGACTTCTCGAACGCTCTACCGATGCAGCAAGTGCTACTATCCAGTTTTGCTGCAGCTTGAGACGGATGATGTTCGTGGTTAAAGCAGTTTGATACCGAGGCAATTCCGACGTTTTCGTACTGGAAGAAAATTAGAGGGGTGCGCAGAGGGTCGCGGGGCCAGGGCCCGAAAAAAAGAGAAGGACGAAATTCTAGGATGGCAATGATAATGAGCACTAAACTAGGTAGAACAAACAGTATGACATGTGATTCGGCTTATGAGGCCGGATATGACCTCTCACGTCTCTACGTTATGGACATGCCTCAACCATCTCGCTAGTTCTAGTCAGAGTCAGTCATCAAAATGGAGCCATCTGGAAAAGTCGACCTTGTAGAGTTTGCCTCTGGAAATCTGGGACCGGGATCCGAGGCCGTCTTCCACATCAACGATCAAACCCGGTACCGCTGGGACGACATCATCGCAGCCGCCAAGATGCACACTCGCTGTGTGCCCACCACGGAGGGCGATCCCGGCGAACCGCGCCTTGAGTTTGTCCAGAAACACCAGATTGTGTTTGACGCCTTGGGCCCAATTCTCCACTCCCCCTTGGACGGATCCATCGGGGTATAGTTCCTGACTATCAGCGGGCTGCCAGGTTTTGTTTGGCCCCGGCCCATCAGCGATAACCCGCGCTTCCAGCCACCGGGTCTCGGGACACACCCCCAGTCTACAACAAGAAAAGAAGAAGGCCTGCCGATAGCTTCATTCATTTCAAGCAGCTGCCGCGAGTGATTCGACACATGACCTGGCTGATGTCCATGACGCCGGTCGAATACTACCGCCACAGCCGTGATACGCACGACTATTCCGACAAGTTGTTCAGGGACGACGTGGTGGTGACCATCTCCATGTACCCGCTACGCCCGACAGAGTCGATTCCTCCTGCCCTTCCGGGCCCGGACGCCTGGGGCCCGAACTACTCTGTCGGAAACACCGAGGTCGACCGCGACAGCCGGGTCAGCCGGGGGTACAACTCGTCGACCATGAACGTGTACAGCGCGGCGCTTCTCCGGCTCTTGGACCTCCTCTAGTCTAGGCCGTGGGCAACTAGAACAAGGGCCACGGCGCCTGGGCGTGTCCATTTCCGCGTCTCGAGACCTTGGCGCTTGCCATCGACGACTCAGCCCTACCCGTACCCTTCAGCAGGGACTACGACGACGGCGGTGGCGGGGAGGGGGAGGGGGAGCGCAGTGAGCGGTTCAACAGGACGTTGGTGAATTTGAGTAGCCCTATGCTCCCCAGCTGTACCTATTGCGAAGAAGACCGGGAAACCATTCTCATCGGGACGAGGCCGAACACAGACGAGCTGCTGGGACCGTGGGCCATCTTCGACGGCGATGTCGTTTCAAAACTCCGCCAAGCGCCTGCAGAGGCAAGGTAATTACCGACCGAAACCGAAGCCGAAGCCGAAGTAGGAGGAGGCAGTGAAGGAGGCACTTTAATTAGGGGTGAGATTATTTATGAAGGACAGCAATTTTGGAATTTGAAACTTGCCAGTGTCACTATGAGGTGCTGCCAAGACCACATGTCCTTTTTTATTCTTTTTTGAAGCTCAAACTGAATTGCTGTCTTGATTGCAATTGGAAAAAAAAGTGCTGCCTGCATGCTGAACCTGCTACTAACGAGTGGGAAAGTCCCTCAAGTTTGCAACAAGCCTGGATGTAGACACCACCACTGGGAGAACCGGCACCGGCTCCAGATCACATTGACAGTGCCGGACAACTCACATCCAAAGCATTGTTGATAAGGGGGAAACTTCCTCAAGTTTGCCCAAGCCTGGATGTGGGCCAGGCACCACACGGGGGGGAAGAGAGCCGACACCGGCTCGAGATCAGATCGACAGTGCCGAATAGTCACAATCAAATTCATGTTGATAAGGGGACACGTCCCTCTTGTGGGTGGTTCTCGCTTTCAGACGAAGGAACTAAATAGCTTTGAACTGCTGCTGACCGCCGCAAAGGCCCGCCGCTCCGTCACACAGCACTGCCTGCCAGCGTGACCCCTTCTTCAGTTTGTTTGCTATCAATATTGGATCAGAGTTTCAGGAGTGAAAACGACTGGCATCTTGACAACCCATTAACACCAGTTCCTCCGCGGCCGGTGCTGTACTGCATGGCGAGGTTGGTGGATAAGTAGGTGTCCTTTCCATTCGCACTTGCAGTTCCGACTTCCTCTTCTTCAACATCTTTTTGCAAGTCCTTTCTGTGTGGACTTTGGGGAGGCACCTTTCCACTTTGGCTTTGCTCAGTTGGCACTTCGTCAAGGTTAATTATTGCTCAATTCTGGGGAGGCAATGGCAATTCCCCCTGGCGGCTGCTGCCTATGTGGGTGGAATATACGGGAGCTGAATGATAATGACGACGATGTTTACTGGGACGCTGAATTACGCGGGCGTAGGTACCTACCCACCTACACTTCGTCAAATACCCAATTTCCTCCGACACATCAGAACTTTATTTTCTCAGCACACTCAGCACCAGTCTATCTCTCAGGCAAGAAGGTCGTTATCACCGGCGTCGGCAAGGCCAGAAGAAACGAACCCCTTGCTGCGCCCGCAAAGTACGACGCCCGATGGGACGACGACGACTATGACCACCGGCCTGAAGATACCTTCACCGTCCTTCGCCAACCCAAAGTCAACGACCACCACGGGTTCATGTTCCACGCCTCTTGCTGGTCCCTGCTCCAGGCGGCGGCGGTGGCGGCGGTAGACTGCAACATGCGTGAGCAAAAGCCCCTTCGCAGACTGTTGGAAATCTGCCACTCAATGCCCATCCAACCGAACGAGGTCAACATCAGCTTGGGTTATGGTCGTGAGGGCCATAGTATTGGTAGTGGCAGCACCGGCGGAGGGGAAATGTCCAAACTCGGCGAAGCTCGACTCCCGTGGGAAGTGCCTCGGTTCGAGTTCAACAACGGGTTCGCGGCAACGGAATGCGCGGCATCCGATCCCTACGACACCGAATATTTTGGAGATATTGTGTCACGAGTACCTGAAAGTCGTCCTGATACTCCTCCTCCTCCTGCTGCAGATCAGTTGTCTGTTATTAAAAAGAAGAAGGAGAAGAAGGAGAAGGAGAAGGAGAAGGTGAAGGTGAAGGAACCCGCCAACCTGACAGACTTGCCCGCCGAGCTGTGCTCTGCCATCGCCCAGATCCTACCAACAAAGGATTACTACAACCTCCGCGTCGCCTCGCGGGCTTTCTACAACGAGATGTACTCGAAGCAGTTCTGGGCGTCCCGGTTCCTCCGGCCCAATGCCGACCGCGCGTGGCTGTTCGAGGCACAGCAGCGACTCGGTGGACCTCGGGAAAGAAGAACGTATGATTGGAAGGAACTCTACCGCCGGACCCGCCCTGTTGTCCGCCACGTCCGCCAAAACCACGCGTTTGCCAATAGGCAGCGGGTCTGGCAGCTGGCCCAGGCACTGCTTGCCTTGGTCGAGCTGCCCGAGTTGACGTCACCCATTCAGCCTTCTTCTTTGGGTTTCAGGCAACTATCAGTATCAGGTGGCGGCGAATCACCGGCGGTCACAGTGTCGGGAGACATGTGGGAAGAATCCCATCCAGGCAATGGTAGTGGTGGTGGCGTCACGAGATACCCGTTCGAGGCCTGTCGCCTGTTCCACACGGAGCAAGTAATGCTGAAGGTGCCCAGCGATTGGATACGAGTGTCCGTCTCCCTCGTCACTGTCGGCAACGTGGAGTATGTGGCGGGAATTGCCTTCATACCCAAGCCAGGATGTGGAGAGATTGTTCGCTTGGGATATCCGACGCCCAAGCAGCGATCCATGACGCTGTCCCGCAGTCTCAAGGGGTTCAAAGTGGCTGCTGGACCACGGGGTATCCACGCTCTCAAGTGTATTACCGGAGATATTCGGCCCAAGGAAGTCATCAAGACGTGCCGCGGAGTTACCAGGGATGCCGAAAAGGGCTTTGAGGTCGACGATGACGTGGAAGGAGACTGGGAGGACGGCGACTCGCCCTGGCTTGGATGCCCCAAGAGCTGGCCAAAGACGACCCGCTTGGTTATGCCCGCCGCGATCACAGATGTACAAGCCGGCTTTGATGTAAGTTACTCTGTCCTGGTCCCGATGTATCCCCATATTTCCGGTGGTGTTGACGGAACAACTTCCTACCTCCCTATCCAGGGATGTAAAATGGTCAGCCTTTCCGTGGTCCACAAAGGGAATAAACCACTTCACAGAAAAACGCTGCGAAACTCGGCAATGTGGTATCCCAATGTCCCAAACCCCAGCCTCTGCCTCAACGAGAGCTCGTATTCCCCTCTTCGCCATTGTATTACGGAACATGCCCCTATGTTCTGGGGCACGTTTGGGGGCCAGGATGGCGCTGACCTCCCGTTTTTAACCAAAATTTTGGTTCTGCGCGGCATCAACATTTACCGAATGTGGTTTTTTTACTCCTCCAACAAACCCACTGTCCGTCTTGGATGTCTGCGGTCCAAGATTAATATGCCCCGTGAAGACCTCCCGGCAGAGATCAGCTTCGACATTGACGGGCCTGGGGGTGAGCGGATCACTTCTCTGGGCGTTGTTTATCGGCACTATGACACCCGAGGAGAGAAATCATGGATGAGCAGCCAAGGCGCGTTGCACTGGTTCAGGGCAAGTCAAACATTGTGATCCTCCTGTTCCGAGGCAGGCAACCACATTGAAATCAACCAACACAGAAGCTAACTTTGATGGATGCATGCTAGATCTCCAAAAACAGAAACAGATCATGCGATTTCGTTCCCACGAAGGAAAACGAGGGTAGGACCGAACTTGGGCCCAGGGAGGAGAAAGTAAGAGGCTGGAAACCAGTTGAAAAGAAGAAAGAAATCTACAAAGAGATTACGCCTGCTCCTGACACCACCATCACAGGATTCTACGGAACTCAGGTACGTACGAGATAATTATACCGGGGTTCTGTTTCTTATTTTGAGAAGCTCCTCTCGGATTCGTCATCATACTAATTAACATTAAAATAAAACAATGATGCAGCATCCGCATTACGGACACGGTATTACGTCCTTGGGAGTTATTTCCGAGGTTTGTTGACACCAAAGTAGCTACAATGGATGCTGACTTGGGGGAGAACTCTGACACCAAATAGGGGCCATCTAGACTAGCCCACCATAGGAGGGGAGGGATGTGTATCTTCTCGTTTGGAGGGGTAACATTAACTTACCCACTACTCACTCCTTGTACTTTTTTTGGTCGTTTCTTTCTCGCTCAGCCACTCTTTAACAGAGTGGCTCGGCCGCCCTTTGCTTAGAGCAAGGGCATTCTTTTCCATGTGATTTCTTGCGGAGATAGACTTCAATTCATGACTTTGATTTAGTTTCTTTTTGTTGGTGAATGCTACGGGTATCCCACTTTTTTGAACTGTTTAATTTATTATTTTTGACGAGGTGGACCGGCCAAGAGAGTAATTTAACCTTCGATTTGGTCGGGCTAGCACACTGGCCCCCCTTACCATAATTATAGAAGTTATGTTACTTTTGTGGGGATACGGAGATTCCCTTCTCATTGTCGCTGGCCTCGAAAAGACAGTGGATGCTACCTAATTACCGCAGCGGGAGTCCGTAGTGGGTGACAAGCCTTGTTGAAAAAACAAGCCTTGCTCAGTTCATAAGACCTGTATATTTGGCAAGCCTTGTCAAATATCAAACCTTGTCACCAAGTGCATTTTCCCACTACGGTAGGTTTGGGTTATATAGTCACTTTTATAACGCACGCACAGTATTAACTATCATGACAAATCCTTGTGTTGGGGTGATGGTTTTGGGATATGCTAGCTAGTAACTTGAAGACAATGAGAGTCACTAATGACTTAATTCTCAGGCCCCTCAGTATATTGCACGCTGGAGAGGATCTACCTCCAGAAAACCAAAGACCTTCTCATGTATCCACTGCTATTGTGATCTTTGACGTGTTGATCTTTCTAAAAACCTCCCCTGTGGTCAACATCCCCCCAACGCACCTACATTGGCAACAAGTGTTCCCGATAATCAATTGTACGCTCCTAGCAGTGGGATCGCAACCGTCTGTGCCTGCCGAGAGATTTGGCGGTGGCGTTGGAGTCTCATGGGCATATGGCATGGGATAATTGAGTCTGTTCCGATAGGAGACGGGCTGGCCTCGGATCAGAATGAAATCGGCCGCGGGGTGGTTGAACGGAAAGCTGTATTGTTTTGGCATCCCGAAAGTTCTGATGGCAAGGCCCCGCAACCGCACGCAGATCTGGTACAGAGTGATGCTGGAGAAGCTAGAAGTAGTACGGCCGCGCAACGACTGTGGATCTACGGCGAAGATTTCTCTGTTTGGGTCTCTCGTCTCCTTGAATACAGTGAAGAACTCGGCTGGCTCGACAAAGTGGAGGTAAATCATGTCTTGTACTTCCAGGGGCAGTTGCGTGAACTGTGGGAAGCTGGTAGCCGCCCTCCCATTGTTTGCAACCTCCTTCAAACCAAACCTCGTCCGCATCAACTGGCCAAGGTGGGAGTCCGAGTCGCTCTTTGTGCCTTTGTAATGTGGTTTCATAGAACTTCCTTCCGGGACAAGGGTAGAAATTCGTAATGTTGATGACTGGGGAGCGTGATACTAGCAAGGGGTGATTCGGTCTTTGGTAGTAGCAACCGACGTAATACAGCCCCCTCCGCCTTATCGTCCCGTCACGTCTTGATCTGGTGGGTAAGCGGTGAAGCCACCCTCGGTATCCGGTGGCATGATGGCAGCGAAGGTGCTTCTTGGCCTCGGCGATAATGTCGGACCATTGGTAATGAGTCTCGCTGGTCATCCGGAACACGACTGTCGTGGGGAGTCTGGAAGCAGCAAAGGGGACGGGATACTGTGGCAGCTGCTGGGGAATGTCGGCTGCAGGTGGCACTTCCCAAGAGAGCGTTGTCAATCCCGTACTCCATGATGACGGGGATGATTGTGATGATGACCGGTTTAAGTACGCCATAGATGAAAAGTTCTCCAGAAAGCCGAGAAACGTATAATATAATAAACGCGAATACAGTTTTTGAAGGGTGTTCGGTGATGTGAGCTTGACTTGGGAATTCTTGGCCAGTGGGCAGGCCTTGTTCGGGCAGATATGTAGTGAGGGGTTGAAGGAGAAGAAAGACCTCAAAAAAAAAAAGCGATGTATATGGGCGGGCTGGGTAGCACGCCCCCGAGACCTCCCTCTTGAATATCCACATTTGCCTAACAGACATCATGGGGGTGGTGTATTTATGGAAAGACCTTCAATATCGCCCGTTTTCCCCACCTGTGGGTCTTAGCCCCCCTTTTCGTGATCTTGGCAAGTCACGTAGTCAGATTAGAGCGTTAACTTGCAAGAAAGTCCGAGATTTATATTATCTGAGTAATTGGAATCATGGCAATGAGGCCATCACACTATCATGGATCATCAAGCTAGAATAACAGAAGCTAGCCTTACAAGAAAACAAGCAAACTGTACGCCTCGGGCTGCCAGCCGTTTGACCACGCACTTATGATGCCTTTCTGTGAACCCGTTTGATACATCTCGCACTGTGGAAGTATGGCAAGCATAGATTGATTCTACCGACTACTGCAGATGAGAGAAAGAACAAGAAAGAAAGGGAAGAAGAGGTGTATTTGTGGAGGCAGCACTGTAGCTCCATTGTCTATCATGCCAGGCCGTGTGAGAGGGGTTATACAATTTGATGTGTCAAACGCTGTCCCCCACCAAGTCCAACATGGCGTACTAATCAGTCATCCTTAGCAAACCGTGGGCATGCAATCAGATTTTGGTTGAACTCCTTCAATTGGCAAGATATGGTATTTGTGAGTCTTTATTTCGTTGCCTCACTCTTCGCCTGCCTCCGCTGATGATATAAGAACTTTGTTGAGTAGTTGCGCCACCAACCTCCCCTTCTTCTTCTGGGCAGTTACCGGGTAGTTAATCACCATAGATATATGGACAGAAAACCATGTACCCAACTCATAGTGTCTTAATATTATAAAGAAACTCAGATGGTGATAATATTGATTAGTCTACTTTTTCTTCGATGTTGGTTTGAGCCAAGGGGCTGCGACTCGGGGTTTCTCAACAATGTATAATTAAAGCGCATATGTCCTAACTGAGAGGACTGGAAAGTCCCTATATAAATACAAGCATACGTGGACTTGGCACATTATTCTAGGTGGCCCAAGGCTGAATTGGATACTTAAACGGTCAACTGGGCCATCATGAGTGCGGCCCGTCGACGGTGAAGCTTGCCCCCGCTTGGCGGCGAAGTGGGCAGAAAGTAGCTCCTGCATTTCCAGGTGCCATCTGGTCAAAGAGGGGGATTAGGCGGGTGCCACTAGCAGTTTCCTTGCCTTTCCACGGAAACTTGGTGAAGTGAATTTGCCCAGATGAGGGGGCCGCCCTCCCCTATTACGCTTGGCACAAACTGCTAAGCCTACAAACTGCCCCTTCCTTGCAAGTTCTCCTTCCTCAATCTCCCACAAAATCTGTTACCTGTTACCTACACGAACAAGCCAATATATCACCACCTACTTTTTGCTCCCGACTGCAGATCTTACCGGCCATTCACTACCTAACCAGTACCTACCACAATCCCACCGGCACTACTTCAAACATTCTCTTTCCTATATATCTACCTGCACGCTTTGCTTCACTTCCCGGCTCGCCTCGCCTTCTTCCAACGTCATTAGCTCCTCATTCTTTAGCGATGCCACTGCACAAGATGGCGTCCCCAGCTACCGGTGACTGCTCCGCTGAGTTCGTGTCCAAGCAAATGGGCAACTACGCCACCGTCACCTTCCCCATCACAAACGCCAACCTCTACCACTTCGACAAGGTCATCGACATAGCCAAACAGCACGTTCGGTGCTACCACAACGCCGAATGCCTTGCGAAGAGGGGCTACGTGCTTGACGAGGCGGAACTCCTTGAGAATACCGCAGACACCCTGTGGCGGCGCGACTGTGTTGAAGCAGAGGAGACAGGAGCTTTCCTTCCAGACATCCAGTCGTACGAGCAAGGTCGCCTCCCCACACCTAAGACCCAGGCACCACCTGATAGGGTGGCGGAGAATATCTTGGACGACTCGCAATGCCTCAGGAACGTCTGGGAGGGTGGCCGAAAGCGCCTCGATTCCGTTCCGCTCTTCTCACAATTGCCACCCGAGCTTAAGCGAAAGATCTTCGAAATGGCTGCGTTCTACCCGGCTGCGTTTCCCGCCTTCGCCGAGCTGGATGGGCTTGGAAGATTGAGGCTTCTGCCGTCCAACAGATGCGCCGCGGGAAATTCCCTTTTCGAAGAGGGCAACATCATCCGCAGGGTCCTTATGCAGGTCTGCCGAGAGTCTCGCGCCGTGGTTCTCGGGCGCAGAGTGCCTGAGATTCACCGCATCCCATGGACGGAGGACCACCCGGGGCATTTCGACCCCCTCATCGACTGGCTGAGGCTCGACGCCGACTACCCTACCTTCAACTCGTCATTGCTTTCGCTCGAGGATTACGATAAGATGGCCATCGGGGACGAAGCTCTGGCAAAGGTGCAAAACGTCATAATACGATGCTATTCAGAGATGGACACACTCTGGATTGCCCGACGTGAGCATAAGCGCCTCGTCCGCTTTATCAAGGACAAGATGCCGAATCTCCGCCACCTGCGAATCAAGGTGTTGCCCGTCGACACCTGTGACCTGTATCCTCGCGACGCCATCGCCAACAACATTGGCGTACGCGTGAATCAACGAGGGCGGTCCACCCCGGCGGTCCTAAAAAGCTTCAACCCCCACTTGTCGTCGGGGACGCCAGACAGCGTGCACAAGGTGTACGATTATGACCCAACGCTACACCACGTTTATCCCATGACCCGGCTCAGTCTACTCGAGGCCCTACAGGATGCCGGAAAAGACGAATGGCGAGAGTGCTATGTTGTCCCATTCCCTAGATTGAGGACTCTGGAGATCGTACAGGTCAACCATGGACGCAGAAGGCAGTTCAACCAACCGACAAGCCCCTGGTCTCTCGTCGAATGGGGGAAGGGCTGCACGCAGATGGAATATGCCGATCATTTCAGTCATTTTCTGCACAACAACTGGCTGCGGTTCGACCACGGGGTGCGTGCAGTCCTCCCCGACCCGGAGTTGGATGATTGAGTTGACGGGTCGCTGGGTTGGATATATAAGGGTGGGAACCTACTAGTATTTTGAATAATTATCTTCAAGACAGCGATACCCCTGAAATGGAGCGGGCAAGCATTCTCAGGCAGCGGAAACTCATTTTAATATACCCTTGTGCCGCTTGTGCCTTTTACGATGTGCCGTGTCATAATCAGTCTATACTACATAGGCAATTGACGTTCTGTCATGTGTGTCTAATGTGCTTATGTTTCACGATGTGAGCCTCTCTGGGTAGGTACGCAGACACGACGGTAGAAGCCGGAACCCATAACTCACCACTGCCTAAAGGCATATATAGAATTATATACTGCAACGGGGCCCCGCCGCTCTAAAAAGTAATGCTCCCTGGTTCCTCGTCCATTCCGAGCTGAAAGTACTCTTGCTGTTGCTGTTGCTGTTGCTGTTGCTGTTGCTGTTGCTGTTGCTGTTACGCTTTGCGAATGTTTCCTTGGTTAACCTCTAGTAGTTAACCCACTACCACTCGCCGCTTTTACTTACCCCAGCCCCGGAGATTTTCGGCCAGATGTACCGAGCCTGGCTTGCTAGTTCTAGTTCCCCTGGGCAGGCTGTGATACCTGAGGAGTTTATGCCAGAATTGGAACAAAGGTTAAGGGCATTAACGTTCACACGTCCGTTCTACCACAGTTTGGTCACGACAATATCGAATCACGTATTCTTCACAATGGAATATGGAGAATGGGCATTGGACCATTTTGTGCTGAGACAGGAGATATGGCGGTCATTTTGTACGGATGTCCTTGGTGTCTGATACTGCGTCCTGCCGGATTGTGTTGTTGGCTCGTCGGCAGTGCGTACGTTCATCGAGTTATACAAGGTGAATTGTTTAATTCTCGAGAAGAAATTGAGGAAAGGGAATTTGAACTATTCCAGGTAGTCTAGGCTTAGTGCAGGTGTAGGTAAATAGATAGGTAGCTATAATTAATCCCTTGAGTTGTCTCATTATGCGTATCAGTCAATGGTCAAAAGTGTGATCCAACGTCACCGCCAAACAGTATCACAGTATCGTGAGATGAGCCTTCCCAAGTCCTCAACACGTATCGCTTGAGCAAAGACACAATAGGAAGAAATAATGTAGTATCTGCAGAGATTTGGTCGCAGAAGCTTGAAACTTTCAAGCTTAAGGCTTTCCTCTATTTGATGTCAAGACAAAGCCGCACTGAAAGAGAAGAGTCCGCCTCTTAATTCAAACTGTATCCATCTCTCCTAAAAACCTTTGCATCGCCTTGGATTCTCGACTCTCCCTGCCAAAAAGAACATCCCAGTGCTTCTTCGCCAGCCGTGCAAACTCGACCGCTTCCTTCTGCTGCCCAAGGAACTTTGAAGCATGTGCCGCCAACTCATAGTATTCTGCCATGGGTATCATCATTCCCTCTCGGCTGAACAAATCGAGCAAAGTCTTGGCGTGGTTCAATATTCTACTGGCATCTCCTCTCGCTTCTTGCAGCCTTTCTTTGGCTTTGGTAATTTGCCGACGGCGAATGTCGGACCCGGCCACATTGTCGCCAGTGCAAATGGCGCAACGGCAGCTAAAGTTCCAATCGGATGATAGCTTATTTCGGCGCTCGTCTGAAGTCGTCTCCATGGATGGATCCAAGTACGAGATGAATATTTCCTCGCCTTCATGGATATCCGTAAGTGCGACGACCTCTATCGCGGTAGTGGACTGGTTGGTTCGAGTGAAGGCACTAATTACGCGTTGTGTCAAGACGGCTCTCTTTTTCTTCTTTTCTTTTTTTCTTTTTTCTTCTTTCTTTTTGTTTTCAGGTGTCAGGAAAGTACTTTGTAAGGGAATGAGACCTACTTCGGCCGGCAATTGTGGTTCATTCTCTAAAGGTCGACGACACATCAGCGCCTGTTTTCCCATCGTGGTAATTGGGCTGTAATTAATGGCTTACCGCTGCCTCGGCAAATATGATATCGTGGATTCCACCGCCTTTCTCGTGCGTAAACGCATTCGTCTCAAATACGTTCACAATTTCGTCCACGTAAGTCCCTTTGCTCTGCGCCAAGCCACGGGTTCGAGTCCTCGTTTTTTCTGGCAGCTGGAGCAGTGCTTTCCACCGAAGATGGCTGAGAACATGAGGGGGAAGCACATCAACAGTTTCACTTGGGATGATCATTGTTGGGTAGTCCACAAGAATCACATCTCCTGCCAGGTACATCTGAGACGGCTTGACAAAGAGCCCAATGCCAATTCCAGGCGTATCCACAGCGATGTATTTTGGTTTTTGGGCTTCCGCGGTGCGTGGTTCATGTGGTGAGTTGAGCAGCAAGCGACCCTTGACTAACTGCTCCGCGACCTCGGGACGAGTAACGATGCTGACCCCCTGTCCATGGTGGAATGTCGCATCCGTGAATACGCACAGCTGGCTGCCGTTATTGCCAAGTGGAATGCAGTATGGAGCATGAGTCCAAGGGTAGTGCCCTGGTTCTTGCGGTGATGCCTCGACCTGCGATTTGTGACATGTTAGTAACATGTGACCGCCTTCTTGAGGGCCTAAACTGGGCACGGGTCCCTTCTTCGGGTCGGAGTCGCCAAAGGCAAAAGACAGCAGCTGTAAAAAAACAATTGTAGTTCGCATTATTGTGCGGGGGATGGTCGTAGGCATTTTGCGCTGGTCAATACTCCTAGAACGCAAGTGATGAAGGAGGAGCATAGTCACTTGAACCAAAACAGAAAACGGCGAATTCTTTGGCGACGTGTTGCTCGGCGTGGTCTGAAACCGGCTATAATTACAAGAAAGGTCTAGTCAGGCGACAAGTGCATTTGGGCAGACATCAGGCTATTGATACATGAGTGAAAAGCAAATGCCGGGCCCTCACAGCCCAGAGCCTTTTGGAGACATGGAGCGGAGAGAACAAACTGTGGAGAGGAAACCGCGTTGACACAAACCTCAATCTTCATGTTTGGTAGGTAGATGTGCGCCGTCATGGCCATTCGAAGTGCCTATCACACCACTGAGGATCGGCCTCAGACAAGCTGCAGAGCACCCGATCTTTTGCTTCAGCCATTATCAACCCCTTTCATCAACGAACCCGCCGGAAAAATGGCCAGATTCCTGCTCTCCTGGACATCTTCTTTTTTATGCGACGCAGCACGCGGAGAATAAAAGTTGGAAATGTGGGCGAGAAATAAACACCCATGTCATCTCCTCTCTTGGACTTCTGCCCAAAAGGAGAGCTTGTCGTCTGGACCAAACGCCAGAATGAAGTTGGCAGCTACAGTCCCAGACTAATTAGCGGCAAAGGAACTCGGATGGCCAGAGACATTCTGACGCCCGCCACTCTGCCAGCCACCACCATTTGCCAAGGAGGGGAGGGCGAGCAGAGCTGGCTGGTTGGGGCGCTATTCGGGCAGTCGATGGTACATGTACCTTAGATCCCAGCGCAGCCATTCGGCCATGTCAGTCTGACAAGGCCCCCTCTTTTGGCCCTCTTCATTGAAGTCATTGGCATATCTTGAGACTTGGGGATGGAGCAGGACATGGCGCTAGGGAGGTAGGGTCGCACAGAAGCACGAATGTATTCGGTACAATATATCGGTCAATGATTCTTGAGAAAAAGCCCGCAAGCTCCCTTACTCGCCCGCGTCGAGCACTCAATTCATTGGTGGATAACTTGAGGGCCTCAGGGCCTCCGAAGCCGCCGGCCACAGAGCAATCCGATCCTGCTACATGGTGCAGCAGTAGCTGCGATCTCGAAGCGGCTCACTGTGTTGCCGCAGATGCCACCGCCGCAGTGTGTTGTTTATATGCGGCAGGTGCAGCTTGTAGGCGGACAGTTAGTCAGTCCTACAGCGCTTGCAGCTTGCCTCCAAAACAAGAGAGACCGATGGTGATGCGCGAGAGATATGACAGACCGAAGAACCCATTTCCTGTCCTGCATTTCATTCCCAGGGGCCTCCATTTCCGCTACGCACCTTTCTCTGGCTTTCAGATGTTTGGTGAGTAGCGGGCGCCCAGACTCGGCTCATCAAACACCCTATTAATAACATCAATCGGCCCAAACCTGCTAATCACCTAGCTAAAGACTCCCCTCTCCGCAAAATAGCAGTAATTACTGCCATTCGCTATTCTCCTTGTCTCCTTCCACGTCAACGGAAATGCCTCACCGCTCAAAGGCTTGCCGAATAGCAGACGTCTAACATTAATTATTTCAAGTCTTGGCGACGAAGAGCTCCGGGCGCTGTTGCCCGCCATGATATATGCATGCGAGCTGCGTCCAGCTCCGATCGGACAATGAGGGCTGAAGCCTTGCATGCTCAGACCATTATTTGGGAGGGCGGGTCCCCGCACCCCTGGAGTTCCTTCCGCTGTTCAATCGCAGGTCCCCCGCGTTGCTCCAATCTCGAGGCCCCATCCCTAAATGCCGATTGCAGTGTATTGCCCTTGCCACTGCGATCCCCAGCACGAACAACCCTGAGTTCCACGAAAGCAGTGCTTAAGCACGGGCAAGGCAATACACAACCTTGGAGCTCAACCTCACCCACCTAACGAGCACCAAACGGCAGATTTTAATTACAACACGTTCTTGGACCCAGTTTCAAGTGCCTGACCGACCACTGCGACTTCCGAGGGCAAGGTCGTTTCATTGATGAGATTCAGCAAGAGCTTTCTCTCTTCGATCGCAACGTCGCTGGCGTCATGCAGATCGTGGCCAAAGTTTCCGAGCTATGGTTTGTGGTTTTATAGCTTGCAACCTCACATTCAACATCATTATGAGGTTTGCACGCTGTGGCGCCTTGCCGATGAAATATCTCTTTTCTCCACGACAGGCCGGTAGACCCAAGAATATTCTTCTGTCCGTCTTTCTGGAAGGCGCCTCAAAGCATCACGTATCATCCTAAGATCGGGCTTTACATACTGTCGGTACTCGTTGTTGCACTTTGCATTGTATCGAATCTGATGGGTCCTGCTACCGCCGTCCTTTCAATCCCCACAAAGGGAAGAGCAGCAGTCGGGACTCCAGTACCAAGACGGCTTCTGCGACTGAGGAGTGCGGAGTCGCCCACCTTGCGGGGAGGGTTTTGAACCCTCCCCCCTGGCCCCCTCTCAACAACAACCCAATCGCTCTGCCCTCGGTGTCAAAAACCACTCGCTCCGGAGTCACACCGTCTAGCAAGAGGACCACCAGAGTCCTGCTACACAGTACCGATGTGTAGGAACTCAGACGATATCTCCTAGGGTTTTTCACATTCATCAGTTAAGCATCTTCACATTTATCCGTTGTGGTATTATCAAGTTCGTCATTATTCGGCTATAATGAACCAAAATGCCTCTACCTAAGAATCCTCCGCGATGCGAATGTCTGTGATTTGGTTGTTTGAGAACGCTTTAATGTCAGCAAAGACGTCCTCGATGGGCGTGATATATGAATATGAGCTCGTAGCCTGCTGGGCCATGTGTCCTCTAAACAATAGCCCAACTGCTCTCCCCTCGGTATCAAATACCACGGATCCTGAATCACCCTTCTTAGCCAGCCAAGGCTCACCAGGTTCCGGCAAACCGATGTACATAAACTCATTGGAAAGGTATGGCCGATGTCGAGATTTCATATATGGCTCGACGTGTGCGTCCTCTACAAAGTGCACCTTGGGCTTAATCCGCGAAAACAGGCCCCCGGTCGCGCCCGTGGTAGTACCAACCTTGAAAATCGAGCCCCCATTCGGGATGGATCCAAGGCCGTGGGCCGGTGGCTGCTTGAGAATTCCCCTGGCCCTTGGCTTGCTTGTGATATACCCTTTGCTTTCCCAGTCTGCACGGGTAGGAAGGGAATTCTTCCCGATCCGAGCGACACCGGTACCCGTAGGCTTGATCAAGGCCCAGTCAAGACGCCCGTCATTCGCTGTTCTGCGAGTGTACCCTGACGCGCAGTAGATGTTACCGAGGTGCTGTTCATTGTTGTCGAAAAACGACTTGATCTCATTCAGGTGCTCTCTGCATTCAGGTGTGTCGGGGTGGTCGGGATCATTCTCGATCTCCTCTGTCAATACTTGGACGGCGAAGCAATGCTTTGCGCGTGTCGGGTGCTCAATGTCCGCCTTATTCGAGGCAAAATTCGGGCCCATCCCCTTGCGGTCAACGTTCCAAAGGTCTGAGTCTTTGACCGGCAAGAGCATGTTCGTCTCGTTGTTCTCATTCGTGCTAATCTGGAAGCCATCAAAGGCCGGGCGTACGACATGGTAGTTCGTCAGCGCATACTTGGTCCACTGGGGTTCCCGTATGGTTTTGATTTCGATCCAGCATCCCAGGGTCCCAAGACCAGGGACGCGGTACTCGTCGCCGGAATTGCCCAGCTTGATGTAGCACTCGGGTCCAATATCCTCCCCAAGCCCAACGAGTTTCTTGTACTTCCGATTGGTGCGGTAGCCGAGGTCCCTCTTCATCCGCTTTTGCTCACCGGTCATGGGTCTATTGACCAAAGGGAATTCCGGGTAGGACTCGCTGGAAGTGTTGTGCTCCATATGAACGTGGAGGTTGTGGTGGGGATAGTGGTTGAGAAGCTGCTGGATTTCGCCCACGACCGGGGGCCATTTGCTCTCCTCGGATTCGTAGTCGACCGAGATATAGACGGTGAGAGGGTTTGTGTCGAAGTTCGTGGAGAAGCCCAGTTTAAACAAGGCGATACTGGTGACTCTTGACTTGGTAGAGGGATGGGCATCGAGGATATCAAGGACCTTCTCCGCGATGTGCTGCCAATCCTTGTATAAGGCGTCCGTGAGCTCACTAACTGGAATGGGAGTGATGTACTTTGGGAGGGTGAGCTCCTCGGCGATCATCTCAACACCAATCTCCACGTCTTTGAGGTATCCGCCACGTGTCGACGAGTCCACGAATTTCTTCGTTTTTTTAACGATCTTTTCCCAGATTTGGGGCGAGGATTCGCTCCATTTGGCCACAATCAGAATGGTAGGCCGGCCCTCGTTTGGCGCTGATCTTGTGATGTACCGCGAAACAAGCTCGACGCTCAACGGCTCGACGCCTTCGGCTTTGGCGATGATCTCGGCCTGGTCGTTCAAGGAGAAGCCGAGAGCTTCCTGCACTAGGGCGCAGGCGTTACTACCACCAGTTTGTACCGGAAGGGGCTGGAGAGGCGGAGCGCCGACGCGAAACTTGACGTTTGATACGAGGAAGGTGCCGGCATCGCTGGAGTCGGAGGATGAGTGCTCGGTATAGCGATACCTCGCTCTCTTGCGGCGCGCGAAGTCGAAAGGATCAGGCTTCCCAGACAGATCGATGATGATCGGGGGGTCAAATGAGGAGGAGGACGACATGGTGGAAAGTGGGTGAGATAGATGGTGGATGGCCGAGTAGATGGTTGATGGGGATGGAGGATTGAAGTGCGAGGGCAGAAGATTGGGAGAATTTATAGCTGCGAAACCGAAGAGATGTTTTTTAGAAAGTTCTAGAACAATTGGAGCAAATCTTGCAAACTTTCAATGAAAGAAAACAAACTTTCAATGGGAAGCCACTAAACTTTGAGCGTGTCTTCGTTGTATTGTTCATCATCGGAACGCCAAGTCATATCTGGGTTCCACCCCTTTTTCCTTCCTGGTTTAGTCCACACTGTTTTCGGAAACCATCCCCAATCCCGCGAACCGGAAGGATACTAAAACGATAGTGTATCAGCCATGCAAATGGCCCGCCAAAACGGTGCGCAATACCTTGCTCAATTTTTACAAGCAGCGGAAGCATGCTTTTGGTGAGTAATTAGTCGATCTCTAGTCTCATTTGCACGTGAGTCTTCGACAAAAGCTAAAGTGAGTTGTTTCGAACAGTCCCTTCACAAAATGCTGGCAGTCAGTATAAACCCATCTTCTTAGGCACTGTCGATCCGCACGCCGATTTCGCCCGCCTGAAGCGCGCTACCAACTCGCAGGAGTGCACTTGTGCGAGTGGAAAGCACAACGATCTCGACGACGTGGGAAAGGATAATTAGCTATCACCACACCTTCTTTAAGATGCCAGGCAGCTGGTCCTTCGGTAACTACTTTAAGAAGGAAGCCATTGCGTACGTGTGGGAATTGCTTACGCGCGTGTACTGCCTGTACCCCAGCAGAATTTACATTACCTACTTTGAAGCCAATGCCCGGCTTGGACTCGGCCCGGACCAAGAAGCCAGGGAGATGTAGCGGGAGATTGGCGTGTCCGATGATCATATCGTCCCCCGGGAGCATGAAGGATAATTTCTGGGAGATGGGAGGCCAAGGCCCTTGCGGGCCCTGCATCGAGGTTTATTACGACAGAATTGGAGGCCGAAGCGCCGCGCACCTGGTCAACCAAGATGACCCGAACGTCGTCGAGATCTAGAATGTCGTCTTCATCCTGTTCAACAGGGAATCTGACAAGTCTCTCAGACCATTGCCTGACAAGCACATCGACACCGGTCTATGCTTCGAGCGCCTGGTCTTCATCCTACAAGACAAGCTGTCCAATGAGGACACCGACCTCTTTACCCCCTCTTCGAGAAGATCCAAGAGACGACGGGCGTTCGCGCGTACCAAGGGAAGTTCGGCGCCGAAGACGATGATGGGGTGGGCACTGCCTACCGTGTCGTTGCCGACCATGTCCGCACCTGCACGGTTGCCATCTCCGACGGCGCTGTCTCGGATAGCGTCAGTCGCGGTTACGTGATACGGACAATCTTGCGGCGCTGGGGTGCGGTACGCCAAGAAGTACCTCAACGCGGAAATCGGCTCTTTCTTCTCCAAGACCCTATGGAAAGACAGCCCGATGCAGAGATCGGGTATTTACGGGGTCTCATTGTTAGAGGAGTCTCGGACTCGCCACGCGAGACACACGGAGACCCCTGCTGGGGGAAGAAACCTGGAATCATATTGCTGTCGAAAGTCTTCTAAAGGCACTCCCTCAACCCCAGACGGTCGATTTCGATTACGACCTCCTTCCGATGGCTGCAACAACTCGGAGCGATCGTTCCCCGCGGCTCATGTGGGAGGGTGGATTTGCTTCGGAATCCTCGGGAACTCCTTATTGGAGCGAGAAGTTGACGGAAACAGTTTCTGTGGTACTTGGGCTAGCCAACAACTTCCCGTCCATTGCAGCAATCAGGATTAAACTGTAAGACAGGCATTGCAAGCTTGGCAAAGCTTCCACCAGCTGACATGGAACAAGTCACGGTTATTGTCGATCGGTTATTTCGCGTTCGGTCGTGATTACATGGAGTACCTCGATGCTGTGGATGAAAAGACCCAAATAGACCTTGCCAACAACGATGATAAGGATGCATTCGTCTACATGCACAGCACGGGGCGGTTCAACCTTCAGACGCAGGAAGGGAGGCGAATTTGCACTATGCCATATTCTGGCACTGTTGCCAGCTACGCCGGCGATCTGAACATCGGTGAGTGAATTACTCAGAATCATATCTTGAATTTGATTATGCTGAGAGAGTGAAAGATTTGTTACAGTACCATGCCGCCGCGGAAGAGTCACTGTCGCAACGAGTTTGAATGCTGGCACCGAGAAATCTGGGGGAGAGATGCCGCGGCGACACCAGGTTCTCCAGCCAGGATTGAGTAAGCGGGGTCACGTGGCTAGCAGTTGGGTGCTATAATTAGCTCACCTGAAAATAAAACAGTCGGGAGTCCCGGAGTTTGGATCATGGTGCTTACTATGTAGTAGACCCAACTTCGAACCCCACCAGAGCGATCAAGATCTGACAGACTGAGTGAAAATGGCAGATTCTCTCCCGTGGCAGAATCCGACCAATTATTCCACCCGCGCCGGCCAAGCGCTACGGCAACCGAGCCGGTGGACGTTAGTTGGCTAGAATAGGCCAAAGTAACAGGCGCTGCGCATTAACGCAGTCCTGCCGTTAGGGGGTGCGCGAGCGACATTGGAAGCCGGTGAAGCTTGGTTTCATTTTGGGAATGCGGTCAGAGACTGGATGCCGTAGGGTGCATGACGTGGGGGATTTCTAGGACCTCTGCCGCGGAAACCATCACCTTGCGAAAAGTCGACATTTTTGGTCCTTTGGGACTTTTTGGACCCGTTCCGTCGTAAAGCACCGCCTACTAGCCTCGGCCAATTCCAGTGGCTCTCCTGATGACGCCCTAAGTAGCTCCTAAGCAATCCTAAGCAAAGCGACCAGGCGTGGCGTAGGTGATTAGGGGTAGGTGTGGGCATTTCATACTTTAAACAACATCGTTTACGTTAGTGCCCGACAGGTGAACAGCACTCCTATTGGATGCTTAAGTCGTTGGTGTGTGGCCCCTGTCGTATATATATATGTTGGACCAAGGTGTTGATTGGACAAGGACTGCTGTCATGGAAAAACAAACCTTAGCAGGAGCAGCGGAGCCTCACCGGGCATTACTCTGCCCCTCCTCCTCATCATAGGAACAATACTTCTCCTTCCTTCCATCTTGATTATGAATTCGCATTCCGCAATCTAGGTTCCAGCGTGACAATTGCGCCCTAGCCGAGCGAGCCCCTTAGCCCCCAACTTCCACAGAAGCTGGGCGCAACGCCAAGCATGTCTGACCACCATTCTCTATGTTTGTAGGGCCAGTTGTCTGGTGGTAGTAGACGCTAGTCTAGGTACGTTATTTAATTCTCATCAATCCTTTTATTATGCTGTTAGCTAGACCAATGAGGAAGAGCAAGTTTACGAAAAGGAAAACTTGCCGAAGGACATATTCCGCAGCCGCAACAGGTTATCAAGCCATTTGTTCCTTCAACAAATACACGGTTTAGACTAGTTCTAGTTAACCATTGCTGAGTCTAGAAGCCGCCCCTTGCACACAAACCCAACTTCGTTACCGGCAGTGAAAAGTGGGCTGGTTTACTTACGCCTCGGTAGGTGATATAATCAGCAACTGGCACATGTTCACATAATCACACCGCCGTACTATTCGGGGCGTGCTGTGCTTCGGCGGCTTTCCCTCACTGATGCTTTCAATAGAATGTTGCCTAGAATGCCAAGAACGCCACTAGACAAACATTCTCTCATGAGAGGCCATTTGTTTTGGCCTGTCGGTGCGCTAGAACGGTGGGACCTCCCCGCCCCGCCTTCAACTGGCGATATGTTTGGGTCATGGCGGAGGGTTTCGGGGATCGATCCAGTTGTAGGGGAAGCTTTTGTGGAGTTTCAATGTTTTTGGTATTGGTACCGGTGAAGGGTCCCGGCAGCCTTGACGCGAGTCAATGGCACGCGTTAGCGACGTGCTATGCGAGTGTGTAGGCATCCGCATGTGGTGTTGGAATCATAGAGTCTGGCTTAGTCTCGAGGAAGGAAAAAAAAAGTATAAATAATGTCTTTACCTCTCGCCATTCTGTCATAGGATGTTATCATCATCGCAGCAGAAACCCCAAGATTCATCAACCACCCTTTAGACACAGTTCTCAACCGTCTCTGCAAATCGCTGTGCAGAACCAGCTCAAAACCCGGCAAGTCTTTACAAAGGCAAGTCGTTTCGGATCTTGCTGCAGTTAACACGGCCTACATACCTCCATCCCAGGCATTCACTAATAAAAAGAGTGACTACAGCCCCTCCACCAAAATGCAGCTCAAGTTCGCCGCCATCACCCTCATCACCCTCGCCCTCGCTCGCCTGGGCGCCGCCATGCCCGCCGCTGAGGCCGTCGAGGAGCCCGCCCAGGGCCAGATCCTCGAGGCTCGCGCTTGCGGATCAAATCCCGGTTGGTGTGACCAGAACAACTGCCAGGGCATGAATATCCCGTGGGATAGCCATGGGCTCGGCGTTTGCATGGCTGGCCAGTATAATGGCTGCAGCTGTAAGAACGTGTGCAATAACTCGGTCAACTCGTGCAACATCAACAATTGCTTTGGCGAGAACGGAAGATGCACGTATGGAAGGTACAAGGGCTGCTGGTGCCACGATTAGGTTGCCTACCAACCCTGCATATTAATATGCGTCTGCTCAATCGTTTGGAAGTTGTTCGGGTGTGGCTGGAACTATGAATAGGGGGCGGATGAAATGTCGGGGGTGGAAAGGATGAGCACACCAAGGAAAGGGAAGGTGTGGAGGTCTCTCTCCCCCTAGGACCGGTTTTTGGCTTTCCACTATTATTAATAGCATATCTATCTTTTGGTAGCTTGGTCAGCCGCTTATTGATCCATTAGTGCTAACTGCTGGGCTCGATCTGACGATGGAATCACGGAGGGTAAGCTGATGGGCTAATATCGCATGCTGACTGGCGTGACCAAATTGGGTGATACACAGATACAGTGGGCTAGATGCGCGGTTAGCCCGGATCATTCGCTGTCAGCTGGGATGGTCAATACCAAGAAATCACACTTACTTCTCGCCCATTCATCTTCTCTTCCGCCAACTCTTCGAGCACCCTTGCCCCGTAGGCTGGCTTTCCGTATTTCGTATTCGCTTTGCCCTCGATGATGGCGGCATACAGCGCATCCTCGGACTGGGTAAGGGCTTCCTGGCGCTATTTGGCGACAATGTCGTCGTCAAAGACCTTCTCGTGCCAGTTGGGCTTGTCGCTCAGCTGGTCCATCAGCATGATCATGGCAACTTCTCGCACCTGGAGCAGACTTGATGCGCAAATGCGGCCGACATGTGCCCCGATGCGGTAGAAGTTTTCTTTGCCTAGCTGTTTGTCGGTGGCGTGAGCCAGATCATATCGTAGCGGCAACCCAGCCCCAGGGTATATCGACTGTTTGCACTCTGTTTGTGTGTCAATGAATGATGCATCTTGATGGGGCGTGTCGGACATGTTGAATCATGGGATGCGCGGTTGATCGATGGCTTGTTGATGGCGGTGAGGGGAGATGGGAGATGAGGGCGACTGAGATTTGGTTGTTTGGGGTGGTGTTGGGCACTTGGAACAATTGACGTGCCTAATTAATTCCAAGTCCGACCAAGGTCCGATGGCAGACGGATGCCCGATTGATGGGACGCGTTTTAACATCAACTGCCTTACGTACCTCATTCAATGCTGATCATCGTGGATTGTGGCCCTCCAAATTGATCGGGGGCTGGGGTAAAAACAAAAACAAAATCCCGTGCATAATTAACCCAAACATTAACCGTGGATGGATGGATGCACGAGAATCAATTCCCTTTAAAAAGCTGCCTAGACTAAAGAAGCAAGATGCTATCTTCTCGGCTCATAGACAATCGACAGTCTCAACTCAACATCATTTTCCCTCATTTTCCGCTTAACGCTAAGCCGGCAGATACTACCATCCCAAAGGACCAAAATAGAGCGATCGGAAGCGCTTGGTGTTGGCTGAATTGCGGACGACATCTTGATGAGCTCGCCAACACTCATTACCCCAGCACTCTCACGTGCTGTGTGCTCTCCCGCGAAACAAACATCTTGTATTCCACCGTAATCTATCCTTCCCACCACGATGAAGCCGGTCCTACTGGGCTGAGATCCATTCATCCGGCAAACGTACAACGATATGTCCTTTAAAGGCTCGCGGTCCTGCGTGTACCCTCGCCTTAGCGTGACGCTGTATGTCTGAGGGTCGTCTCCCTGGAAAAGCTCTGGATTTGTGGTCGAGATCTGGACGTCGCCCGACAGAGTCACAACTACCCTCTCGATGGCCTGGCGAGATATGGGCTTACAAGGGCCGGCACCCAACTCGTTGCTCAAAGTAGTTGCTTGCAGGTACATCCTGACCGGAACAAAGTCCGTCGCTATCTCCTCGCTCGCAATATGGATGAGATGTTCCGGGTCCGCTCTGCGCGCCGTAACGGGTTGGCCAGCACGCGCATCAGTCCAGATTGAGGTTTTCCTCCCCTCTGCCTTTAAGACAGTCTTTGGAATTCGCTTGAGTAACAAAAGGATTCCAACCAGGTCGGTATGGTTTGGTGAATCAATCTCGCAAAACGGCCAGGCCAGGACCAAGATTTCTCCGTGGAATTGGTCCCTGGACACCAAGCGGGTGAACAGCGTCATCAAAATACCGCGACTGGTCGGTGTTGGTGTACCTGTATCCCACGGTCTTGACACGGGGACACCTGGCACCATTCCGTTCGGCGATGGGGAGTACTCCTGTCGACTAACACCCCTTGCCATAGCAGCTGGACCGAGTCTCTGAAGCGGACGCGCGGAGAGAGACATATCCGGAGACAGAGCTCTCTTGTGGACGACCCTGACTTTGCTGTATGCAATATCCTCCATGCTCGGGTGTGACGGTCCCATCGGCTTGCTCAGGACTTTGACGCGCTCAAAGGCGCCAGGATGTGTGCTCATGGCACATGGTTCCAGGGCGCCTATGCCCGAGAATTCGTTTCGAGACGGATGGTCGTTTGCCCAAGACCACGCCAAGAGGGTGTAGTCATCGAGCATCCGGAGGATCTCGTTCTGCAGACGGATGAACGCACGCTGCCCTTCGCCATACAGCAACGGCATGTTCACTCCGAATATACCGAAGAGACAGTATGCGATATCTTCTTGGCGGGTTGTCTTTCGGCTTGCCGCCCAACTCATCCTCTCGGCAACAGAGACGCGGTTGATGTCCAAGGATAATTTCAGCACCTCACGCCTGATTCCCGTCACCTCGGTCAGAATCCCGATCAGGCTCCTCTTGGTGCCAATCTCAGACCAGTCGTTGGCGAAGAACTCGACGTTAGCCGGGGCGATCAACTCTTGGAGTGTCCAGCCACGAGTAAACCAGCGGCTGGCGCAGAAGACGCGTCGAAACTGGGGACACCACCCGTGACTGTCGATCCCGAGGGAGGAAAAGGAGGAAATCGGCCCGACGTCCTGCAGGTAGACGTAGCAAACGGTCGACTGCTGATACCAAGCGTACATGGAGTTGATGGCTTCAGACAGCTCGGCGCTGGATGTCTTGTCAATACAGCAGGTGTCGATCCAGGCCCAACTGAGCCCATCGAGTGTTGCCTGATTGCAGAGGCCTCGAATCTTGGGAAAACCGGCCTTGTCGGAAATGACCGATCTGCCCTCCAGAAACTTATCGTAGTCCTGGTAAGTCACCTCTTCACTACCCCACGTGTGTGACAGGATGGCATAAGGAGGGATATCGGCGATGAATTCCTCCATCGCAAGGGTGGATGTATTGATCAGCCGCATGGTTGCTTGTCAAGTATGTTGGGGCCGCGGATAGGGGTATGTTTCCGGTTCGAAAATTTCGTGATGGCGATAAATGTTTCTGAGCAGGCGTCAACGAATTGCAAAACCACAAACGATTATTCGGAAGCGTGTGCAAAGAGTCAGGGCTCATGCTGGTGTGGTAGGAGCGTAATACCCTCGACCTCAGTGAACGAATTGTGCAATGTGCGGCTCAAATGCTGCCCAACATGGCGGCGGTGCTTTGCCACGTATTTTCAGGCCTAGCTGCTCCATGGCCTTGAACATCACAAGGGGTCACCAGCTTGCGGGGGGTGTTGGGCATCCTGTCAAGTGGCGGTTCCAGTGGCTTGATCGGGTCATTAAGCGCCTAGTTAGGCAGGCAGGTATGTGTCATGTAAACTGTGGGCTTTTGGACACCTAGGCGGATTTGGTGGGCTAGCGGGCTCCCGTCTGCTTTGGGGAGTGCGGGGTTCCTAGACTGAATCACTAGCGAGCACCAACCACCCGGATCTGCCCAAGACCGAGCCCAATCCACCCAGCGATTGAGCCACTTTACCAATACACACGCCAATCGACACATCCCTCAGGCTTGCGTCCATCCCATGGAGGGAAGGCGCTGCTTCGGGGTGCCTTGACACTTTACAAAGATTTTGACCAAAGTCCATTATGGGGGACAGAGAACAGGCCGGAATGGCCGTACTTCAAAGTTTTCGGTTGTTTTAAAATTCATGCCAAACCCCTCTCTATGTTTAGGAAGGCCATCATTCCGAACATACCCAACCTGGAGACCTGAGCTTTATCATACAGTATTGCCGCAATTGTTCCCCCTCTTTCAGTAGTAGTCGTAATAATTGTCATATGAGCAAAAGTGACAGCCTGGTTACAAAGTTAGCCGAAAGTTCTCATCTTCCTTGACCGGTAGGCATTCAGTGAGACTCACGGAAGTAGTTTTGGTTCCGAGTAATGGTACCTCTTCCGCAATTGCCACAAGACAACATTAGGCGAGGCTGGTTGGAGGGGTAACTCCACTGGGACTGGCGACGAACTTCCTCTTGCTCTCTTTGCCTCCTTTGCATCTCTTCGCACTGCCTCCTTTGCATCTCTTCGCGCCGCCTTCTCCGTAGCTCTTCCAGCTGCCTTCTTCGCATCTCTTCGGCCTGCCTTCTCTGCATCTCTTCGCGCTGTCTCCTTTGAACTGCCTCTTGCTCCCTCCTTTGCTCTTCCTCTTGTTCTCTCTGCCTCCGCTCCATTTCTTCGCGCTGTTTGATAAGTGCCTCTCGCTCCCTCCTCTGCTCTTCTTCCTGCTCTCTCTGCCTCTGCTCCAGCTCCTCGCACTGTTTCCTCTGCCTTTCTAATTCCTCCATCTTTTTTCTTTCTACTTCTGCCATCTCCATTCTATGCCACACTTCCCGCTGACGGCGCTCCTCCGCCAACTGTCGCTGCTGGCGTTGGTAATCTTCCCTGGCTGCTTGCTCCGCTAGTCGTTTCGCCCGTTCGCTGGCCTCGCGCTCCTCTCTTAACCTGCGTTCCATCTCCCGCTGCATCTCCAGCTGTCGTTCTCTCGCACAACGAGCCTGTTCCTGGGCTTCTTTTTCCATCCGCTGCTTCTCTGCTTGGCGGCGTGCTTCAAGCTCTCGCGCAAACTGCTCCTGCTGTTTCTTTTGCTCGATTGCGGCATCCGTCTCCGTGATGGCCTTGCCCTGATTCACAAGCTCATCTTGCGCCCTGAGCACGACTTTGGTATTTGCCGCTATCTCCTCCAGAAGTCTCAGCCCCTCGGCCCTATCGTTGTGATGCAATCGGGCTATTCTCGCCCGCTTTTCGACCATGGCACCCCAGAAGTCAGGGTTGCGCTGCAATTCCTGTATACGAGCCTCCCCCACCGAGCTGGGGACCTGTTCCCAGAAGGTGGTGGCAAGCACGACATTCGAAAAAGCGTCCGCGCCCACCAGCTTCCGAAAGATGCGCACGTTTCGCAGAGCGCTGCCCGCCATCCGGGGAGCGGAGATCTGGTGCACGTAGATGACGCCGTTGAGCCGCTGCCCTGAGACGAGCGAGTCCCGACACCAGGTCAGTATAGACTCAGTGATCTCGCTGTCAGGTCTGCTTGTGTCGTCGAAACCTGGCGTGTCGATGAGGGTGTACTGCATGCCCTGGTGGCAGAAGTCGTACGCGCTGACCTCGCTAGTCTCTAAATTTGGACAACCTTGTTAGTGCCCTAGTGTTAATAGAGAGGTCGATATTTTCTCACCTGAGAATAAAGTATCGCCAACTTTGACATCATCTCGTTGCGTCACCAGCTGGATGAAGGTGCCTGGGTTCATGGTTAGCGAGTCATGTTGGGTGCAATTTTTTTGTGCCTTGGGTGAATGGCTTGCTTTTTCCGCTTCCAGTCGCCCCCATGATTGCAATGACCACCTCCTCCTGGTTGCCATTGGGCTGAGATGCCTCGGTCATTCTTTAGACGTGTGGACGGAGGGTTGAGCTGTAGTGGTGAAAGTCGAGACCTTCTTCTCTGGTGATATCTGTTTAGCGGCGCCGACGGTTGCTCACGCAAGGGTTGATGCTACCGGCTCACCATAAGCCTCTTTCTCAGATACAGGAGAATTTATTGCGTTCGAGGGCGATGCAGCCTTTTGGGTTGATGCCAATGGTAAAGCATAGCCCCCAACCACAGGATAGATAATCAGTCGCAGAGCTGCCAGCACATAAATTGTATGCATGCGGGCCTGACGAGGGAGGATTCGTGTTTGTGTCGCCAATCAACTAATTGAACTCCCTCCTCAGTGCACCTCACCCCCTGACGCGTTGGTGCCCAAGCCAGTAAGACGAGCATGGCGAGGCGTGCGAGGTTGAAAAAAAAAAAGAAATGAAAAAAAAAGTCGCGTGGACAGCGCCGGCCTATTACCAGAGTGATGGCTCAGTTACTTGCACGAAAGGCACAGCGTTCCCAGATCATTTGATGAGAAAAGAGTGCGGCTGTGCAGATTTCGGGCAGAACGGGGTTGTAACAGGGCGAACCATCACAGCTACGTTGCACAAATGTTCAAATCGGTTGGGCAGTGTTGCATCCTCACCCGCCAAACAAACCCAATTCGAGGAACAAAAGAAACCCGATTATGGGTTTTAGGCAGCAGCTTGTGTGTCGGTGAGTAACAGTCCTGCACCGTTGAGGCTGCGACAGCAGATAATAAAGGCTGAGACAGCAGCACTTGCATCCGACTTGCTGGTAACTTGGTCAGCTCGACACACGTCCAGGCTTTCGAAGCACCCATCTATTCGCCTCTGCCGCAAGCTCCATCAACAGTTCATTGCCCATCATGGTCGTCACGGTCCCTCCTCCTTACCATGGCTCTACCACAGATAATCCTGCCACGGACGAGGGCGGCTATTACCCAACTCTGACGTGCGTCTGACCGGACGGAGAAGTCAATATTTAGTTGTCCCAGCTAATCTGAAGCCCCGTGACATAGACCCGATGACATGGTGATTGCGGTGATGGGTGTTACAGGCGCCGGGAAAAGCACCTTCATCTCACACTTCAACCATGACGCAGAGATTGGAATGGGGTTACAGTCTCGTGAGTTCTACCATGGTCATTCTGTTTACCTGTGTAATTTGACTTCGAGACTAAAATGTCCTTTTTTTTGCTTTAGAAACGTCGAGCGTTGAGACGTATGATGCCCAGATTGACGGAGAACGGTTCTACCTCGTCGACACTCCGGGGTTCGACGACACGTACCTCTCAGACATCGACGTTCTACGCATGTTAGCCGATTGGCTGAATCGGGTGTACCAGAACAACATCCGCCTTGCAGGTATCGTGTACCTGCATCGCATTGGAGATAATCGTTTGGGAGGCGCAGCCATGAATAACCTCCGCATGTTCAGGAAGCTTTGCGGTGACGAGGCGCTTCCTCGCGTTGTCCTTGCCACCACCATGTGGGGCTTGGTCCCCGAAGACATGGCGACATCGCGCGAGAAGCAGCTCAAGACCAGGAAGTCGTTCTGGGCTGACATGATCGAGAAAGGCAGCAGGGTCTTCCGCCAGGACAATGGAGAGCAATCCGCCAGACGTATCATTCAGCACATCCAGTCGCTGCACATAGGCTCTCGACACAGCCCGACTCCCAGCCTGAAGATCCAGACTGAGATGGCTGGCGGTAAGACCCTGGACGAGACGGCGGCTGGACTCGAGCTCGAAGCGGAGAAGGAGAAGCTGCGGGCCAAACACAAGGAGGAGATGCGCCAGCTTCAGGTCGAGTGGCTTGAGGCGCAGAAGGCTCGAGATGTGCAGGCCCAGAAAGAGCTGGCCGAGCTCAAGGCCGACCTCGAAGCGAAGATGAAGAAGGAGCAAGATGACCGCGAACGGATGCGCGTCAACCTCGAGCAGCTCCAACAAGAACGAAATGAAGAGCTCAGACGCGATCGTGACGAGATGCACGCCATGGAGCTATCGAACGCCAAACAGATTATACAGCAGGAGGCCGAGATTGAAAAGATGAAGGCCGTCAGCGAAGCCGAAAAGAAACTGATCGAAGCGCAGACGGAGGCAAAATTTCAGAAGGGGATGGCAGAGAACGCGGATTTGAAGGCGATGCTTGCCAGGTACAAGGAAGCGGTGGAGTTGATGGATGAGGTGTTGCAGCAAGCGGGGCAGCAACAGGCGGGGCAACAGGCGGGGCAACAGGCGGAGCAACAGGCGGGGCAGGTGTTGGCGATGCAGCAGGTGAGGCTACGGGCGAGGCCGGGGGGAAGGCCTGGGATGAGGCAGGTGATATCGGCAGGGAATACGGTGGGCTTGAACACAAACAGGAGATTGGCGATGAGGGCAAGACCCACTCCATCCCTTTTGCCTCCGCCTTGGCATTCTTATTTTTAACCAGTGGGGGTGAAACTGCGGTTATCTTCTCGTTAACTTCGGCAGAACTTGCCATAGACAAAAAGAACCAAATTGTTGTCCCACCAACAGACTCATACATTTTTTTAACATTAGTTATTGCCAAGTTAATATACGAAGATGTTTGTCAGTCTCGCACTCTAAATAATTCTCTCTTTTTTCTTTAGCTCAAATCTGTTCAAATCTTCAAGCCACTCACCGCCCACCCTCTGGTAAATCACTCCTTCCTTATTAGAAAAGTTCGGGCCGCCTAAACTAGTTGCCTAAACTCGAATATACTTATCCATCTCTACTTAATGCCGTCGTTCCTTCGTTTATCTTCGTTTTTGAAATCTCCGTAGGAAAACTAACTCATCCTGCTTTTCAACCAAGACATGAGCTACAACGCGACCGGAAAATGAGGCTGGCAATAGCTTCGCTTCGCCTCCGAATGCCCCAAAAAATTTCTCTCCTTCCCAATCGACCGGCCGCCTAACGCCTGAGATTATATATGTGCCTTGGCAAGAGGCACTCGATTCACGAACGCGCCAACTCATTCTCAGCTTTGAATCACATGATCAGCCCTCCGCCCGATTTCGCAGACTGAACCCAATACGCCGCATTTTTCTCCTCGGAGTGCGTTACGTCTGGATCGATGCTCTCTGTATTATCCAGGACGACAAAGACGACAAAGCGATAGATATCAGAGCTATGGACGCTATATACGAGACATCCACGCTTACCATTGTATCTAGTTGGTCGTCTGATATTCAGCAAGGCCTGTACAGCTCTCTAGGTGGCGGTTATCAGCATAAGCAGATTGAAGTCGAAACCGAGGACGGCAAACGCCAGACTATTCTCGTCCGGGAACAGCTACCATACTTCTTCTTTTCGTTACAATCGACAGATGAAAGACGTGCGCTGCCCGTCTTTAACCGTGGCTGGATCTTCCAAGAGCGCATGTTCTCTCGTCGCATCGTCTACTTTGTCAAAAATGAGATCATCTGGGATTGCCGGGAAGACTTGCGTTGTCAGTGCAGTCCGACGCCCGACCGCGCCACAGTAGAAGGCGAGAATGCTAGGGCCCTTACAGTCAAATTCGAAGGAGCAGATCTGTCACCCGAAAGCGCCTCATACATATAGTTTCAATGCGTCAAAGAATACTCGCTTCTCAGCTTCGGATACCCATCAGACAAGCTGAACGCGCTTCAGGGGCTGGCAGTTCGCATGTCAAGGTGTTTGCCGGGGAGCTATCTAGCTGGTCTATGGGAGGACACACTGTTGGGTGATATGTCTTGGTGTGCAGATTTCCCGGGAGATAGGCCGAAGGATTGGCGCGCACCGACCTGGTCATGGGCAAGCACCGACAATCAATGCATAAACAGCTCTGTCAGGACACTGGGGTGGCCGCCACCCCCCATTACAACCTCTCTCATTGGAGCGATTCAGGCATGGACCCCCCTTGCCACGATCACTCACGTCGAAACGGTTCCGCAGTCCCCAAGGGCTTCTGATGTGCTCTACTACGGGCAAATAAGCATCAAGGCTATAGTAACCGACGCCTGGCTCACCGTCTTCATCCTTCACAATCCGTCTTCATCCTTATCATAATGTTACCAGGAATTCGCTCTGCTTCGATCCCCGCGGCTTTACTGACAATCCTCTGCAATTCTACCCTGACTATGATATATTCGAGTTACATGTTAAAAACCGTCGGCCTAGAGAACGGAGCCTTGCCCTCCAGTGCGTTCGGGTGCTTAAATTAAAGAACGGCGTGGAAGTGTGGATGGTTGTTCGAAGAGTTGGGGCTGAGAACAGCAATGAGTTTGAGAGAGTTGGTCTCGTACGGCTCAGCCTCGATCTCATTGGAACTTTCAAGCCTCTTCTTGACAAAGGTAGTGAGCGGATAATTCACCTGCAGTAGTCTAGACATGTTCAATGGAAAGACTAGAGTAGTGAGGTTTGTGATTGCGGTTGTAGTACGTTTTACAACAAACCTGGGATATCCAGCATCTTTTTGTGTCACTTGAGCGTCGATGATGATAAGACTCCGGGGTATATTGTGAACGTACTTGGCTGCTGCCTTTCCACGATGGAATTCGAATCGAAACAGCAAGTTAGCTATGACTCGGTGGATGATATATGGTGCATGGTGACCATTTCTTAACAGTAACGTAGCAAATGAGTGTAAAGCTATTTCATTCACTGACCAGGATTCTGGCAACGTCTCCAATGATAGTGGCTTCATGTATTTTACCTTCACGTATCAACACTGGCATAGTGTGACTAGTACACCCTTTACGACAGGTGGGTGTGCCATGTCAGTCCCGACTCGCACCCCTGTGTGCGACGAGCTGTCTCAATCGTTGAGCCCCTGGGAGCTTGTTAGGCGTGAAAGCCACTTCGGAGGGGGGGGGTTATTAGGCAACGTGCGTAAGACAGAGCTGCAGGCAGTAAAAAATGCCACGTCAAAGCCGAGAAGTCAAGCCTTGTCCACAAATTCAGCTACCATCCCGAGGAACTGGTGCATGGAGAAACGGGAGGGGTTGGGCACAGCGATAGAGAGACCAGGTGATCGGCAAGCCAACGAGGGTTGCCAGTGTTGATGTTGACGTGGCCACAGTATTAATCACAACTGGGACCAGATCGAGCCTGAACCGGAAGGTTGGATACGCGGCGAGGGCGAACGGGTTACTCACGTGGTGACCATGAAATAAAGCAACCACAGTCCCAAACAGTACATCGTCCGTGACATCAAGATCTTCCCCAAGCCAATCTCAGATATGCAGTTGGAGCCCGAGGGTGAGAGGATTGCCACACAACATTCAGAAGACAGTTTAGTATAGCATTGAGTGTGTCTAGGGTGCTAGCTCCCTCGTATTCAGCTACTCGACATTCAGACAGTTATCCCCTTTCTTTTAATCACTGTCATGCTTTCCTTGCTGTCACTACATCAAAGAGCGGCCTGTCCAGGTGCTCTTCCCAAAATTCCTTATCTTCCTTCACGATATCTGACTCCATAGCGGGAACGGCCTCAATATCCGTGAATCCAAGTTGACGCGGAATATCATTAATCATCTTGTAGCTATCCTCCATGAGCGTACCACCAAACGAGAAAGGCGGGTTGGTGAGGAGGGTCACGGTACAACGCAGCCCACCAGGGATCGTCTCAATATCGGTAAACCGGCAGCCGTATTTGCCCCTCTTGGTAACATACTCGGCATGAATTCCGGGGGCCGTGATGCGGATGCCGACAAACTGGCCTCCCGGCTTCAGGGTCGTCGCAATGTTGGACCACATGCCCCTAAGGTCGTCCGCTGTGTGGGCATGGTCAAAGACCCAGTTGGCCATGGCTACATCGTACTGCCCATCGAGAACATCAATGCCCTAGCCTACCAAGGATTTGGTCGCGTCGGCCAGGAGCCACCGGATGCGACTTTTCTCGGAAGACTTGGCCTCAATATCCTTACCGATGTCCATCATAGCGCCCGATATGTCGACGACGTCAACTTGGCGAGCGCCGGCTTTGATGGCCTGGCGGGCGTGGGTACCGGAACCGCCACCGAGATCGAGAACGGTTAGCCCAGTGCAGTCGCCGAGGGCAGTGCGGATGAGGTCGGCTTCGAGTCTTGCCATGGGGAGGTCCTCGTACGAGCTGTACTCGCTCGCCATTTCGTCATATTGATCCTTACTGCCGGACGCGGTGTTCATGATGACCGTCTAGGTGGATGAGTTGGCATGAATTCGGTTTTAGTTTCAATTGACTATTTATCGTGAAAGTTAAGGGTTTCGGCTGACCGATCAAGCCACTCATCCTTTGTAGAGGTGATCAAACCATCAGGAAATTTGCAGAGGGGTTGGACCAATCTGCATGTGCAATGGTTGGTAACCCCGCTCGTGAACGAGGGGTCGCTACCAATGACCAAATTTCGTATACTCACACCGAGCCGATGCACGGCATTCCCGCTCTATTAGCCAAGTATCTATGATGAACTAACTGTCTGAGATTTTTTTCCATTTGTCCGTAGGGTCAACCACGCGGGGTTTGGCTCTTGCAGCCCACCACTGCAGCGATACACATAAATAGCGATGATCAGCAAGAGTTGTGGGATCCCGCCCCTAGCCTGGTCAAAGAAGTAATTAGGCAACGCATGGTAACACAACAGTAGGACACAAAGAATCAATCAAAAAACCGCTCCACAGATGTAAGGCCAGACGGGCTCGGCCACCAGATGGCCGTGAGCTTCTGCGACGGTATGGCCGTTGCCCGATTCCGGGTGCTCGGCGGGGTTGTTGGGAGGGGTAGAGTAGGATACTGCACGTAGAAGGAAGAAGGAGTTGTGATTGGTTGGTAAGAGGGTGGGTACAAAGGTGCTGCTGCATCAGGTTTGAGCTCTGAGACTACCTCGCAACAGAGGCCACCTCGCATCAGAGTGCACCTCGCAACAGAATTGCAGGCCGCCAGTTCTCCTAGCCGTAGCCTGGCAGGTTTACACCTCTCCCACTCATGTGAAACGCTCAAGCGGGAAGTACTGGGAGTTTCACATTGTTGACTACAGGCGGAAACAGGGCTCTGAAAGCACAATTTGTTAAGTCGTACAGCAACCTTGTCGTTTTGAAATGGGGAGCAACCGCCGCAAAGGTGTTTTAACCTAAGCTAAGGGTATCGATCTACTTGCCCGGAAATGAAAGGCCAAATTGATTAGACTAAACATAGGTTGCCTTCATTGTATTATATATATCACCGCAAGATCACCAAATAGATAACTCACTTTTTCATTCCCCTTCATCTCACTATAATCTATCGCTACCTTTGATAAATTCCCGCCAAATTACCTGCTTAAACCAGCAAACAATCTTCACCATCGAAAATGCCGAAAGACGTCGGACCCATCCCTATTCCCAAATCAAATAAAGACCAAAAGACTGTGCTAAACGATAAAAAAGAGAGTAGAGAAGGCTTCGAAGAAAGAACACACAAGCGACTAGTCGACACTATTGTCCCAGCTGAGCAGCCTAGCAAGCTTACCAATACCAAACTCAGATCTGGAACTTCGGTAAAGAAATAATAACATCCACTATTGACTACTTATTTACAGTGAGTCTTGAACTTAAGCGACTTAATTTCGTATTACATATATGAGATTACTAACGAAATATTGGAATGGAAGCTGTCTCGATGCAAGTCTTAGGCTTGAATATCGCGGCTGCTGGGAAGCTGTAGTAAGGGCAAGATTGGCTAGTTTTAGAACTCCGGAAACAGTCTTTATGTATTGTTAGAAGAGGTATACTAGAAAAATACTAGGGGTATCTAGACACCTTCCACTCTCTTACGTGACGTTTATATAAGCTTATAGATCGAGAATATTAGTATTAGCTAAGAAATTTATTTTGGTTGTGGACTAGTCACATAACTAGTATAACTTCCTCTTCTACGAAGCAGCAATACCTGTTATAGCAGAATAAAGGGTTAATCGGGTGCAAGCACGGCTTACGGAGCTGTATCTACCCGAGAATCCGCCGCCACTTACCGCCGAGGAGCTTTAGTACTACGTGGATTGGGGGAACAGTCGGCGCCCTCTCCCACCGAACTACTCCGAGAATACAAAGGTGAATATCGTTAACGGTGAGGAACGATGTATTCATTTCTGTACATTATTGCTGGCCAAACCGGAATAGAAAGCCTTTGTGAAAACACTCGGTTAGGGAA
This sequence comes from Lasiosphaeriaceae sp. G1095, assembly GCA_027569635.1. Classification (NCBI taxonomy): domain Eukaryota; kingdom Fungi; phylum Ascomycota; class Sordariomycetes; order Sordariales; family Lasiosphaeriaceae; species Lasiosphaeriaceae sp. G1095. The sequence continues at coordinate 19,029 of JAPDFK010000287.1, read as the reverse complement.
ACTGGGAGCATGTTGACGGATTTCTCTGGTATTCGATGCGAAGAGACGGATTAATTAAGAATCGGCAGCCTAAGCGCAGTCCAGGTATATTTGAGAAAGCTGTAGGCGGTGTACCGTAAGTGTACGGGCAATTACTTGGGTGAACGATTTAAAGACCATGCTTTGCCTGTCGTTAAACTTTAAATTATACCCAAATTCGGCTTACAGTTGGAACTGAAGTAGAAGAATCACTTTGCCCTAGCGGCTTCACCTATCTTGCTTATACATTTATATAAAGCTTTAATTTATTAGTATAAAAACTAAAATACTACCCCCATCTCTAGAGAAGCTAGGACTGCGACCCTCGCATTGCACCTTCCACCGTTTAACCTGCAACAGCTAGCCATACTGCTACGACAACCTCACTACAACTCCAGCATGCAAAGGCCCGTTAATTAGCTTCCCAACTACCAGTGCTTGGCTAAGCATAGCTTAAACGTAGCTAGTAGTATAAGGAGCGTGCTGCTCCCTGAGCCTCTAGAGCCCCGGTAACTAGCTTGGACGATACGCTCCAGCGTCCCCAGTCCAAGAGAAAAAGCGACAGCTAAGAGAGGGAGAGGCGATTAGGCACGTATTGTAGAGCGTTGAAATGGCTAAGCCGATGCGAAGGACGCGTTAGGAAGCGTGTATACCTGTGGAGGACTAAAGATAGGCGCAAGGAAGGAGAACTTGTAGCTTTTGTATGTACGTGTGTGCGCTCATCTGTAGGGACTACGAGATAGGGAAAGGGGAAAGGGGGCTAGGAGAAGGAAAAAAAGAAGACTCTCCTATATATCCACACCCAAGATGGGCACCTCCCCAGCCTTTAGAAAAAAACATTGTTACGTGAATTGATGCATTACGTGTATTTGGAGTATTTGGAGTATTTGGTGCATTTGGCTTGCCCTGAGGATATCCGGCGTGATCATATGCTAGTGCAACCTGCGTTTTCCTGCGCCGAATTAGCATATCTTACACTCCGACAGTGACTACGTCAATTACCCATTTCCTCCCATACCGTAGGGAGCGGCTCTCAGGTGCTGCTTGACTCTTCTCTGAGGCTGCCTATGGCCGAGCTGGCTCTTCAGTTTTTCGAGGATGTCGGAGCGTCCAACAAGGTCGGGATTACAGGCGTATGGCACAAGGACTACTCCCATTAGCCTGGTTTAGACAGCAGCATACATCCTACCTACCTAAATACCGCGGCATTGCTCCGGAGCCCATCGAGTCCATTCGGCCCGCGTGGTCCGCACTGGCTATCCTGGAATGCGTTGCTAGAACCAGGAGGGAGTGGATTCCCGCTAGGCGTTACGGCCTTGCTGAGCTGCTTGATCCACCGACGGAGCTCCCAGCAAACTGCCACAAACCCCGGTCGCCCGTGCTGGCGAACTTGGTCATGTCCATAAGGTTGTCGTGAATCCCGATCGGAATGTACGCCGGGCATAATAGCCGAATGCTGCGGCACAACCTGCCCAGAAGGTCAATCAAACGCGCACATAGAGCTATTCCATTAGACTCACCTAAACTAAACACGAAAACTTGAGCTCATCAAAATCCCCTTTCGGATGCAGAGCTGAGCTCCCACCGCTTTGAGGCTGAGCTACCGCTAAGCAGCGCTAAGCAAGAGCTGAGTTGCCTGATAGAGCCCACTTTCGGTCCACAAACCGTGTAAAGGGTGTGGTCAATGTGGTGAGGTATTATCACCCCGAGACTGTCTGCCTTGGAGGCAGAGACGACGACACCTACACGGTGGCGGCGGATGACTCTAATCGGGCGCCAAGGGTGCCTGAGGTGGTCCAATCTGATCTAAGAAGTTGGACATGAAACTCATCGAGCTTGCAGGACAATCAATCTTACGGGAATTTTGTCCCCAACTGCAAACCCCCTAATTAGTATTGTGTTAGGGGACGTGGGATCTTTCCCTGGGACCGCATTTTGTCGAGTCCGCTGCTAGGTCTTTGCTTTGATGTTGGGGTGGGAAAACCTATATATCAAATTGTGGAGGACTCTGCGAGATCTTGATATATGCTTTACTGAGATTCCCATCAACCAAAAGACTGATTCTAGACCCAGTTGCGCAGAGAATGCTTAAACAGTTACAAGCCAAATTGGGGTCTGGTAGGGGCTTTCACTTTTCTTCCAGCCCAGCTATTCCATAGTGTACTAATACGACGGGCTCTTAGAGAACAGTATCCACGTGGATGGGGCCATAGGCCGCATCCCGGTTATCATACAGACACCATCTAATCCCCAGCGCGTTGATTGATCCGGCTTTCTGATCCGCTAATTATGCCAGGATACTTGACTGCAGTTTCCAGTATACGCTCATGCCGTATGACTCGTTTTATTTTGACTTCTGGACTGTTGCGTTCTTATCCTGACCGTCTTGCGAGCGTCCTGAAATTTTGGGGCGAGTCTTGTCGACGATGGCCTTCGGTGTTGAATGGCCGGGATTGACCGTGGCGAGATCGATAATGTCGCTGCCCCTTGCCCGGGCGCCGTGCTTGGCCTGGTCAACCTCTGCAAAGATGTAGGCCGGGAGATTTCGATTCATGTCGGTATCTGATTTTCGGCAGGACCTATGTGTGTGACGATATATACCGATTTGCTGGATGGGTCGAGGGCGTAAGTGGCTCTTGATCACCTCGAGCGTGTCGGCCTGCCGGTCAGTGGGAAGCTTCAGACGCTACTCCTCGGTCTCCTTACTGTCAGGCGGATGCTGCGATTTTTGAGCAAATACGAGCACGGCAAGCCTCGCTTCCTTCTCAGGCGTTAGCTGCTGTTTAGTAATTGTCGTTTTTTTTTTTTTTTTTTTTGAGACAGAGAGAGAGGGAGAGAGAGATTGGGGATGATATTAGTCGCTCAACTATTTATGCCCACGAAAGCGTGCGTTAATTAGCACGCGGCACGCCAAGGTTCATGATTCGTTGCCATTTCCATCCCGCTTGATACACCAACCGCGCGCATACGTGTTTCAAGTCCCACGTCGAAGACGGCCACCATATGTCTCATAATTAGGTCAATTGTCTCGCGCTAGTTGGCAGAGAGACATGATTCGGGATAGAGGAAGGCGGCTGCATGAAGGGCATGCAATATTAAGCTACCATGTAAGAGACGAACTGCAGGACTGCCAGTGCTGCCAGAATGCCATCGTGCGGGGTTGGCGGTTGACGGCCGAACACGCACAGTGTAAGCGGTTATTAGATGCATAAAGATCCGTGCGCTGAGAATTTCCATGAGCAGAAGGGCGGAAGTCGATTTCGCTAGCGACTGTATTTGCATCGTGCGCGTTTTGGGTACGGAAAAATGGTCCTGGCACGGGAGCCAAGAAAGACCCGGACGGAGGAGGCCCAGAACAAGGCACCGGAAACATGACACAGAATGGCCCAAATCAGGGACCTCGGTCACGGGTTGGCGGCCCCGCTCCTCCAATTTTGGTTATTACTGCTGCACTGCGCCGGCTCCCCCCCCCAACGTCCCAGCTACACCCGTCCCTCCCCCCAGGGCCCCAGGCCCCCAGCTGCTCCGCCCGCTGCCTCCCGCGCCGTTGGCTTTGCCTGATTTCCGAGAGCCCTGGGACAATGACGACAGAGAGCTCCGAGATCGTGCCTACCAAGAGCCCTGGCATCGTGTCCGACGCGTCTAGGTCGGACGGTAATGTGTCGTCGTCCAATGGATGGCGGTATGGACCTCGACCAACAAATCCGACAAGATGGATCGGGGCGATGACGGGATGAATGGTAGCAACGAGGGCGAGCGACCGGATGATAAGGGTCAAGTCCTGAAGCGAGATTCTGTCTTCCTAAGTAGGTAATCTTTCGATTCGCTCGCGTCTCACGTTGTCCGTCTCGTCCGTTCCGTCCCCCCATTCTCAATACCTTCTCTTCTTGTTTAACTCCTATTTTCATGTTCCCATTACATGAGCCATACTTTAGCCAGTTCTAAATAAGTTTTACAATACTTACTTGACTTTGCCAGGACTGTCTTCTAGGCTTTGTCTCGGCGGGTTCGATGGAACCACTGTAGTCATCTGTACTGACCAGTCGATAATGGGAAACGGCACAAGGTGAGTAATTTACTTTTTAATTCCTTGCAAACCCAGTTAAAGTCCACTTGTTGACACACGTTTTCTTTTTTCTTCCTCTTTCTTTTTCTTTTTCTTTTTCATTTTTCTTTCTGGCCACGCTCTCTGGCTCGTCAAAGTTGATCCCCCCACCACTACATCTATGCCTCAAATTATTACAACGACGATAAAACGCCTTCAACACTCAAGTCTCAACAACCTCTACCCATGCCAGGATCCGAAAATGCCACTGTGACGCGGTACACATTTAAACACATCGATTAATTACAACCCTCACCACCAGCCCTTTGAAGCTAGGATCGATCTCGGCTGCAACATTCTAAACAATTTGCCAATCACCAGCAACCAAAACACATGAGCGGACCAAGACAACATGGAGCAAAGGATGTCAGCTTCCTCGTCGACGTTTATGAGAACAGAGTGACCGATTCCACACTCCGGCTCGCTCTGGTTCGTCACAGCCCTCACACATCACATGCGGAGGAAGATAGGTGGTTAGATAATCGCGGTAGGTAGGTGCCTAGGTATACAGTAGAAAGAAATAAATGCGTGTAAATAAATCGTCAGGTGTCTTGCCCTAGAACAAACATGATCGAGACTGAGCTCTTGAACAGAAAAAGAACATCGAGACCGGGAACTCTGCTTCAAAATATCGTAATTGCCTTAGCTTTGTTATTTTTTGACTGCCTCGGAGTGCAGTTACCTTTTTTATTCGGACGGCGGCATGTCCAGACATTTGTTTCATTTTCTACATAAGGATTGATAACGAATGGTATAACGAATGGCAATTCGTTATTAGAGAATACAAAACGGGGGCGATAAGACTCACCGCCCACTAATGTCACCGCTGTTAAAGAGTTAAAAGAGAGAGAGAGAGTGTGTGTGTGTGTGTGTGAATGTGTGTGTGAAAATGTGTGTGCCTGATGCAGGTGATGGATGGCAGGGGGTGCATTGAGATTGTGCCATTGAACCCGGCCCTATTGATGACCACGCAAGGTATGCCCTGTCAGAAGCAAGTTTTGGTAACTGTTTTCGGCCGACGGAGTAACCTCTCGTGCATGAGCTGACAGGCGAAACAAGCACAAGAACAAAGCTGCGGCCAGTGAAAGGGTGTGTGGTGTATTCGTGTTATTGGATAATGGGCCCACCGGGAAGATGACAAGCAAATGCCGGAGAGATAAGAAACTGCTGGATTCAGTCTAGCCGACTTTGTGACACCGCTGCGGCTGGCTGAATGTGGGATATGGATATCTGAGCTGGCGGCGCCGCCACTTTGGGTAACCTTGGAGCTGAAAAAAGTAATTAGTGACTCAATCTCCTCACCCCTCACACAGCCTTGTTGTCCTCTCAACTTAAAAGCCTCACCCAAGCCCTTCAACGGCGAACAGGCCAGGCCGTGAAATGACTCTGTTCAAAACGACGTGAACTTTAATACACACCCGAACCACTTCCATCTTTGATATTGCTTTGGGCACAATGCCGAAGACAAAGGCGCCCGGTGGTGAATCGACGGTGTCTTGCTCGGGTATCTTTCTGCTCGAGGAAAATAGTGCCGCGTTTGCCTTGGAATGCCCCAACCTCAGTATCAAGATACTGGGCAGATCTTCCGGACAGTTTCCTGTGGACACTATCAACTGTCATTAGTAGGTTTCTAATATGCCCTCCCCTGTTAAGAAAACTTGTGACTTACAAATTTCCATTTAGTGGAACGTTGTCGTATTTTGGCGAGGCAACTGCGCTATCGGGCGTCTTAGACTGCGAATTTTTGCACAAGGACACAGTCCACACCCAAGGTGACGTATGGTTAACTCATATCGCGTCAATTGTAAATGGGGTTTAGCCCAGTGTATGTTGACAAAGTGGAGCAGAAACTGTCTGTTATTCTCGCCAATGGAGACATGATATTGGCCATTTTCGAGGGCAATGGCCCACCTGAGCAGAAGATTGATGCGACTGGTACGGCATCTGTATATAAGATGTAATGCAATTTCTTCATATCGGAGGATCTGAGGCCAGAGTCTATCATTCAAGGTGAGTACATAAATCTTGCACGATTCCCCGGTGTGGGACGCCTTAACATACTGCACGCTAATTCCGGATTCATGCTTTCGTAGCACTTTGTTTTTTTTTAACATTTATTATGAAGGTCAATCAAATACAACAATCCCCAGTTAAACCGCTCGTTTCAGATTAAATAAGTGCCTGTTTAAAGATCATTCGGCCTGCTAGAACTCCGAGGACGTAGAAAAGTAAACAGTACGCAGCCGGGAAAACGCCGGCGGAGGCAACAGGGGCGCAATGGAATTCTCCATAGAGGTAACTAACCGCTTGGTGTCGGTGGGAAAGCAGGTAAGCATTCTACGCAGAAGCGTGAATTCCTCCATAAAATAGAGTGGCAGCGATGAATATAGGAGCGTTCGTTCTTGATTTCCGAGGCCCAATTTGATGGCTGAGAAGTGAGCAACCTTGACTTAGGTATTCGTAGTTTCAAGTGCTAACCTTCTTGGTGGCAGTGTGAGTCTTCCATCTACGCGGGGTGTTATAATTGGCGTGTAAGTGTAGCCACCGGTTGTTAGGAGTCTATATGTTACCGCGTCTATAATCCCAGCTAAATTGAAGACAAGGAGGGTTTAAATTGTAGGAGATGTTAAGGTAACGTATTAAATCACTTAGCTTAAGTACCTACCTAGCTGAGTTAATCTCGCTAACATACCTACAAAACGGCAAGAGAGGGTTTCTCTAATGACATGTAGGTACCTAGCTAAGCTAGAGAGCATAAACAGGTGATACAGGTACACAAAAAGTTGGTTACGGTCTGTTAGAAAGATACGTAAGCTTATAGGATAGGAAGGTTATAATATTGGATCGAGGTGATGTAGTAATAGTCTACCCAGCATTATGATTCGAAGGCCAAATCAAATGCTATCATAGCCTTACTACCCTCTACTAGTGTTGCCTAGGTACTGCTTGTTCCGATCCCATACCGTGAACCCAAATGCTACCCACTACCCATTCGCTAACCCCATGCCTTAGAGAGCCTGCCAAGTCTCTCAGAGAATGCCGTAAACGCGACACACCCATTGCCTGTTTGCTTATATTAGATATTAGCGGCCGGGTGAGTGAAAGATGCAACAAAGGGGGATGGATTTGGGGGCTGCACTAACTGTGCGTCGTTCACTTGTGGAAGAAAAGACGCGCCGCCCAAGTCCCGGCAAGACGCCCCAGCCGCAGAGCAGGCCCAATCGGTCGGGCACGAGGCATATTAACAGGCGGGAAAGCAGACCCGGCACCGGCCCTAGGAACCTCTACGCCGCGGCGCTGAGAGAGCGTTGTGAGGGGCCGCTTGCCGTGGCCGTGACTGGGCCAAGGTGAGGAGGCGACCGTTTGTCGCGGCTGATGAGGCCACAGTTATTAGCGGTGGTGGCGGTAGCGGTGGCGGTAGCGGTGGCGGTAGCGGTGGCGGCGACGCCGCCAGTAGTGGGGGATTCAGAACAAAACTTTCCCTACAAAAAGTGGTCCCTACATTTGCCGGGTGCCCGGCAGGTGATTGCACGGACCAGTGCGTATATTTATGAATGAGTGCGTAACCCGATGAATATCCCTAACAATACGAGATGCCGGCAACCAAGCCAATTGATGGTTTGAGGGGCAGCAGCTGAAATCGAGTAATATGAGGGCTAATGCCTCATTTGGCCCGGAGCTTTCACCCCGATTGACATGCAGATTTGGCTTCTGTGATCGGATTGTTTTCAAGATCTAGACCGCGGGCGCTGACAACCAAACCGGCAACTACATGATGCGTTGAACACTCGGCTTTTCTAGCACAAATTGTGTGGTGTGTGGATGCAAGTGGATAGATTGGTTTACCCCGCAGTCGCCGGCCCCATCATTTCCAGCAATCTTGTGACTTCACCCAGGCACGCTGCAATCAACAACGGTACTTCGCATCGCCTTGACACATTTTCTACAACTAATATAGCCATTCTAGGATGCCCTGAAGGCCTTTGAATTGTTCTATTACCGCGTGTTGTCAGGTCAGTGGCGATTAATCCAGCCGTGCGCACGCCTGTCATACTTCCCCTTTCGACACGTTCTGATGAATCCTTACATGTACATACAGATGAGCACCCCAGCAGGAAGTCCTCGCAGTAAGCCCTCCGAAGTAACAAGGCTACATCCATGAATGCATCATGGAACATGAGAAAAATTCATCGACACCGTATATGAGACTTCGGAAAGCATTTCAATGCTACATAGAGAGATTCCCTTTAATTACGGCGGACATTTGCATCGAATCAGTACTGGGGACCTAGCACCTCTGATTCTAGCTCTTTATATCTCTCTATACCAGCACGAAGCTTTCATCTTCTGCTATGCTAGTATGTCTAAATACCGTCCCCTCCATCTCACAGATGTTCTCCACGTCCATCTGGTAACAGTAAGCAACAGACGCTAACTCATATGCCCCACCGCCCTGAGGACGAAGCACTGCTGGCAATCTGCAGCCGCGCAACTTGCACAATATGTCGCCCCAGCAAATAGTACGCCCAAAGTTTATCCACCAAGCCCCCGCCGCCCAAAAACAATCAAACTCCATCGTCTCCGTCGACGCCATCAGCGCTTTTCTCAATGCACAGGATGCCGCGATGGTGTCTGCATCGAAATCTCGCGTGTTTCTGGGTAACCTGCGCAAGCAGTCCAGGTAGTACGAGTGGAAAGTTCCTTCGAGTGATTTCTTGTTTTTGGGGGGGATAAGTCGCCTCTCACACTGACCGACCGTGCCAATCCGCCTTCCAGTGGTCTCGATGCTTCCAGGTGCTATTTCTAGACCGTGGGAGAGGACCACTTGTTCCGCAGCGGACTCATCCACCTCAGGTGTCAGCAAGGCTGGCGATATCACAGCAAGCATCTTTAGATCGACGCCGTACATCCAGTCCTTTGATGAGAAATTGATACACCAGGATGGCGAGCGGTTCGATGTAGAAGTGTTGTGCGACTGAGGGGCGAGTCTGAGCCAGCCCAAGCTTTTCTGGTCTCGGAGAACATTAACCATTGCTAGCTGATAGACTTCGGACGCCGACTTGAAATAATCGATTTTGATTGGTATGGACAATGGGGCTGATACAAGTCCAAGCAGCGCGTAGACGTGGTCTCGTGCATCCGAGGCTTCGCAGTCGCTGGTGACCTCGAGCAGGAGGTCCAAGGGTATTGCCGGAGCTCGCCCGGTTGCCCTTTCGGACCCGAGCCAAAACAAACTGTTTATCTTGGTGATGGCTATGAGGGGATCTGATTCCAACCATCCATTCGAGCATTGCCCGTCAGACAGCATGAGGAGCAGCATTCTGTAGATTTCCCGCAACGGCATGGATTCGCCTCCGCAAATGACGATTGGGTCTTCTTTGGAGAGCATTGCCTCCTGCGTCACCCATACGCGGCCCCACCAGGACCGATTGAAGAAACTCCTTATACCTTGTGTTCTGGATAGGGACCTGAGCTCGTCGATTATGCGAAAGTCATTCTTTTTGGTGCGCCGGAGGAACGGGATAAAGTCGGTAAGAATGTGCTGATCCGGAAGGCCGAGCCATACTAGGACTTTGCTCGCATTGGCGTATATATGTTGCATGTGCTTGACTTGGTCGTTTCTTTCTTCTATATCCTCTTGGTTGATGCAAATAGCGTCCACCCAAAGCACACGCTGTTCGTTTTGTCTTCTCAAATGGCACAGTGCTTCGTAAAGGTTGTGCCTTATTCCCAACGCGCTGCTCTCAATCTCGATCTGGTGCGTTGAAGTCAGATTGCCCCAGACATAGGAGAGAGCCTCGAATTGGATAGTAAGCTGTGGCGGCAAGCAAACAACTTCCAAAGTACACCGAAGGACGTCTGCCTCGTTTGGGGCAGGAAGTAGAGTGAGCAGCCGCATCTGTCCGGCGCAAGCGTCTAGCGGCTCGTGTGAGTATTCCATAAGAGGGTGTCCAAGTGAGAGCCTGGGAGGCTTTAGCGCTAGGGAAGTAGTAGTTGTCTGAGGTATTTCTCAAGAATTTTGGGGATCCATGGTAGATGCGAACTTTCACAACATCATATTGAAACCAGGGCGGCGACATGGAAATTGATAGCGATGTGAAAGGGGAATGATAGGTAATACACAGCCGGCAGCATGGTGGGCGCAAATTACATGCCCAAGTCAGTTGACACCTGGTTAAATCTCGTACATGTAACACGAGATCCGCGGGTCATCTCCATCCCGTCCATTTTAGGCCCCGAACTTGTGAGCAGTTCGAGTAGACTTGGATCGTAGTACCTCTCACCGAGCCCGTGCACAGCCGGTGGGATCTTTTGACAAGAGTATTGGCTTTTCGGTCCACTTAGCCGGTAGTCCGGGGCCGCCGACCTCGTAGCTGCTTTGCATACAACCGCGGCGGCCGCACGGCTGCGGGGTAGGCAGCTAGCTCGCACCAGTACTACCATACCTCCCCTTTTTATTACAGGAGGCGTAAATCTAGCCAATGACTTAAAGCCGTGCTGAGAATGTAAAGGAGGCGTACACCCAGCCAATGACTTAATGCCGTATCAAGAGCGCGATTCTAGAGCAATACACAGGTGGCAAAAACGATGGGGAAGCCGTTTCGTTAGTTTCTGGGCTCGGATGGCCGCTTTCATGACGGAATCTTCCATGGATCGGCCGTTATTTCCACTTGTACGTATCCAAAGCTTGATCTTCTACAACTGCTTAGAGCAAACGCTTACTCGGTAGACTAATTCGAAGTCTGGATTCTGATGTAATACGCCCAGTAACCAGGAGTCACAAAGTCTGAAGTCTGGAGCTGGAAGCTAGTATAATAATCAATACATTCTAATGATGATTCCAGCTAGAAGTCTCCATCCCTGTAGTGGACTGACGAATTTTGCTAGTTGGTAAACTTTAAAACTTGCTCGATTTAATAGCCTCTATCTAGTTCCGAATTAGCTGACACGCTACATTGGGGGAGATGTAATAGTTTTACTATTGGTTTTAACGAGAACTTCCCGGCATAAGCAATATAAGCCTATGCCGTTGATAAATCTTGCGCGAATTGCCCAGTTAGATATCTAATGGCCCTAGCTATTCGGGTTCCTGGCCTTCTTTTTCGGTCCGTACGAGGTCCACTTTGGGAATACCGCTTTGTCTAGCTTATTCTCCTCCCACCGTAAAACCCGGTGCTTTCGGCCGTTTGGTAGTGTAATTGCGAGTACTTCCTCTAGGGTACGATTGCCCTTGAGTGCTTTGGATGAAATAACATTAGCCAGCTAGAAGAGTATTGGCTACGTATATAAAGGAGGTAGGCTAAGGTTCGATGATATTTCTTCAAGCATTATATGTTCTGGCCTGAGTAGCGGTGAATTGTTAATAAGTCTTCGACACGATGTATAGCTTACTGTTTCTTATCCTTTCCTTTGCATTCTCTTTTTCGAACTTTTAGCTTAAGCTCCAGTTCACCGTCTTCTTATCCAATAAGGAGGACGAGGTCCTGCTGTAAAGTTAGCTTAAGTTGGTTACAGCCCTTACTTTGTATGTATCTTACTTTAAACTTTGCCTAACATAACTCCTTAAGATGGGCTAAGCTGAAGCAGTGTGTATTTAGTAGGTTAGTGTTATTTGTGCGGTATCTGTCATGTATATAGTTGTGGTGATCCCTAAACTATAGTTGCTCTTGTAAAACTACGTAGTTCTCTATGGTTAGGAATGCCTGGTCTCGGTGAAGGTCTTTTAGTCTGAGCTTCTGAGCCAGTTCACCTTGAATATACTTTACTGGTTAGCATCCTGGATTATTCTTAGGCTAGTAATATAGTTCTCTTACAGTTGCCATCGACCGCTTAATATCCAAGGGTATCTCCAGATTGTAATGTCGTTCCCACGCATTGTAAAATCGGCGCATTGAACCTCGCAAGCTGAAGGGAGTTGGGAGTTCGCCCTCTTCATCAAGCTCGCCTTTCGTGCCGAGGGCTATAGTTTCGGCAAAATGCTTCATCACCCGCATATCCCGAGGATCGGAAGGCCTATATTTCTTTACGTATCTAAGGGACATTAAATATCGGTGTTAGTTATGTGCGCGCTATTTACTTACGAATGCCACACTTCAAGTGCTCGTGAATAGACGATTTTGCTCTTAGGCCTCAGATTCCTGCGAACCGTATACGGGTTGATCTTGGAGCGGTTTACTATGAGGCCTCTCCTCTCAGCCCGCTCAATAACGGTATCCGCCGAATTGAACGTCATTGATTCCAATTCGATATTGTATCTTAGCGTTTTGTCGAGGTATGTTGAAGAATTCAGGGTATTGAACAATGGAAGAAGGAGCATTTGCAGGGGTGTGGGCGCGAGACTTGGAGGACAGAGGCTGACTTAAGTCTCCAGTGGTCGGGAGGAATGGCAACATGAAAAATGCAAGAGGTAAGACAGCACTGCTTATTTTCGAAAAGGGGACCCGTTTTGGCCATCTTTATATATGGGACCAATTCTGGGCCCACTCGGCTAGAGTTGAAGCAATTCCCAGCAGCTGCGACGCAGCCTTGCCGAAAATGGTAATTAGGGCGAGCAGAGGTGAGCAGAGGTGAGCAAGCCTGAGCAAAGCCTGAGCAAAGACTGAGCAGGGCCTGAGCCAGGGTGAGCAATGTCACGTGGGCCATGCCTAGCGGTCTATCATGTCTTTAGCCAGTTCCTTCGACTCTGAAACTTTCCATCGGGGAGGAACCTCCATTTTCTTGTTAATCCTATTGTGTTGAGAGTGGCATCATGGGTTTCCCTGCTTGGCATGGCATTTTCCGCCCCTCGCCCTCCCAGCCTCCTGGTACTCACATAACATACACACAAGATCGGGTAACACGCCGAGAGGTGAGATTGTGCTTCCCACCGCCAAGACGCTGGGAGAAGCATGTTGGTAAGGCCGCTAGTCGAGATGCAGGTTTGCTTGACCGGTATGACCAAGAAGGGAATGAGGGTGTCGATCCGGCCTGGACTCTTGGGTCTTGCGATGCTGTGTAACTTCCTTTTGTGATGGGTGTGCGGGCAAAATTTGACCATTGGTTTTGACAGAGCCCCTTGTGAGGGAGGGTTCACGAAGGGGGAAAAAAACGCTCATTGTGTATCTGGCTTACTGATGAGGAGTGACTGAGTTCCTGGACAATGCATGGGATGACGATAGGTGGGATCTTGAGGGCTTATTTGGATGCTTTCGCTTGTAGATCATATAACGTTTGGCATAATTAAAGCAGCTCCTCCTTGTTTGTAAGTTTGTCCTCGACCGTAACCTCATCTACCACCTCCGTACCAAGTACCACAGTGACCATTGGCACCAACAGAAACCACTCCCATCATGACCACCGCCTCAGGAAGAAAAAAAGACTAATACAACGAGGTGGCAACCGAGTATGACGCGCACGCGGACCTCCCCGTCGCCCGTCTCGAAGCAGAGGTCATCCGTATCGCCATCGGCGACTGCACCGGCCTCACAGTTCTTGATCTCGGCGACGGCTCAGGCACCCACGCCCGGCAGGCCGTCAAAGCGGGGGCTCGCCAAGTCGACGTTGTCGATATTTCCAACGCAATGATGCAGATCGGCAGGGACATTGAAGCCAAGTCCTCATCCTCCTCTGCTACAGGGGAAAGCCGGATCCACTGGCTCCTCGCCGACGCCACCAAGCCCATAGTCGAGCAAAGCGTCGGCGTCCCCGCCGAAGGCTATGACCTGGCCATGGCCAACTGGCTGTTTGAGCACGCCCATAACCCCGACGAGCTCAAAGGCATGTGGACCAATATTGCCACTTCCCTAAAGCCAGGAGGGCGGTTCCTCGGCGCCCGCATCATCGCCCCTGGCATCCACAGCGGAGTACAGCATCAAGACGGGCAAGTACGGCTGGCTGTTCCCCGATATTAGGGATACCCCCGGCGCCGGGTTCGAGTGCACCGCGACCCTCCTGACCGATCCACCCTTCTCTTTTGGCATAGCGTCTATGGCGGACAGCTAAAGGGTGCTACATAATATTTCCCAAGAGCTTGGTTTCACGGATTTCCAAACTGTTCCCGACATGGAAACGGAGATTGTCAGGAAGGATCCGGAATTCTGGAAGGAGCACCTCGCTGCGCCCATGGTTGCGGTCGTGACGGTAAAGAAGGGTTAAGGCTGGAACGGATAAAGCGTCGGCTGAGTGTCCCACCTGCGCTAAAGATAAACGAAGGAGTTTGATGGATTGTTTGGTTGAACCTACTTACTTTCATGCCGTCTTGATTGGACTCAATATTGATTTGTCACTTGACGTATTTGTGAATTATGTGTACCTACCCCAAGTCCACGGTGTCGTTTGAAAGCTAGTAGACGCCAAAGTATCGTTTACAAATCTCGGGCCGAGTCTCTTATGAGCATAGTACATATATAAGTCTAGTCTATAATATCGAACACCAATTTCCCTATAATAAACAAAACAGCGAGTGGTTCCGAAAGTGTAATCCCAAATAAAGACAGTCCAGACAAACACGTTACAAAACAAGAGTATTCCCCGAAAAGAAAGGTAAAAAAAACGCCTCGGACAAGTGCAGTCCACTGATAGCCAGTGAGGACACGGCCAATGCTTACCCGCACATGCCCCCTTGCCCTACCTATGCTGCCTCATGTATCGTATGCATTTACGGCCGAGGCGTGGGAACGCACTGAGAATATTCCGGGCTGAAATATTGACTCTCTGTTAGTTTCACGAAATCCTGGTAATGTAAGAAGGCGTCTCTTACGCGGCGCTCGAGCAATAAAAGCTGGTGGGACAGGCCGTAGGGCCGGTCCAGGTTGAGACGCCGCCGCCTTGCGAGACAAACTGTCAGCTACCTTTTCTCTCCCACCAAGATGATGAAAGAGGGGTCACCTACACTGTCCAAATGGTGTGGCCGTGGGCCGAGGGGTTGTCGTCGGCTCGGTCTGGGGCACCCACGATGTTGGGAACTCGAACTTCTTGGACGGGTCGCAACTACCTCCCGTCGTATAGTACGTCCCAAACTTGCGTTTGAACTGTGCCAGTTGATTGGCCACTTGGGTCAAGTTGGCAGTGTTATTAGACCAGGTCTGGAAAGCCTTGAGGCCGTTAGGGTAGATGCTGTCGAGAAGCACCCCTCGGCCGACATCAGCAAAGTTCTCGGTGTGCCCTTCCTTTGCGCCGTATTCGCTGATGGCATAGCCATCATTGTCTACCTGCGTGATCCACTCGGTTGTAATAGCGTAGCCAGACACCCTGGGGTTATAGAACTGCCAATCGACGACGTGGGTCAACTCGTGGACAAGAGCGTTGGGGGTGTATCCCGAGCTGCGCCCAGCAAGGACACCATCCCATGGCACAGCTGCGATGAAGTGAAGGGCGTCGTATGAAGGATTGTCGGCGACGTTGTTGCTATAGACAATGTAGGTTCTATTAAATTCGGCGAGTAGATTTGTCAGCTCTGCTCGTCTTCACATGCAGAAAGTCTGACACAAGAAAAGGTTTTTTTCTTACGACGCAGATTGCCTAATCTTGACGGGCATGCGAGCGATTTCCTAACGAGCAGAAAACGTGTGAGAGTGAGTGACTTCGTTAAAGGCCCGGCAAGTGAACATACCAAAGAAATTTGGTCCATGGTCTTCTGGGACTTCTTGTGATAGCACACGACGTACGGGGTGCCGCAGTCGGAGATTGTCACATTCCAGACGGTGAAATCAGCGGCTATCCATTTATCTGCCTCGACAGCCCATTTTCGGCACAGCGCCGGCCATTGTCCATTGGTCCACTGCACTTTACCGGTGACGGTAATGTTAGGCAAGTACGTCTTGAAAGCACGGTTGCCGGGGCTGTCCTCGGTGTCCCAGTTCAGTCCGGGAAAGAGATACTTCCCGCCTTCGATGCATTTGTCAGATGTTCTTGGGTCGCAAGCCGGATATGCCTGTGTGTTGATTTGATCAGGCGGAGGAAGACGGGCTAGAACTCCTGGAGTGTTGGCCACCACCAGCCCGACGACCAGAGTCTTGAGAAGAGTCATGGCTAAGTGAGAACAGAAATATGTTTTGAGGAAGGATTTGAGTAGCGGGCTTGACGATGTCTCTGGCGTTTGTCGGGCCATGAGGGCGGTGGGCTTTTGATACTTATGCTCCTCGGCTTGCCAAAGAAGAACTTCTCAACATGTCTTGAAAGGAATTGTAGTTTTTCATCATCTCTCGTATCTTTCATTTTTGGAGGCCGACGGGTTAACGGGCCATATTTCCTTACGAGAGATGACCCATTGTGCATGAAGATGACCTGAACTAATCACCAGTCCAGCGCGCCAGTTGTCGCCCTGTCCTTCGTGTTGAAATTGTTGTTCGTAAGCGTCAGCGCAGGGATGGAAGTTGGACAGCTAGGGTAATGGAGGCTTTGCCTGGACTAGAATCCATAACACCCTTAGGGTCACGTTCTGTTCAGTTCATGCGCCCAGGGACTCTAGCTACGTTGCTTACTAAAAGTCCAGGAGTCTGAAATGAGACCCAAGCCATGATGACGGCTGGACAGCCAAGTATAACGTGAAGCATGCCAGCATTATAAGAAACCCAGGTATTTTATAGAGTGTGGCGGGGCGCGCCCAAGCTACCAAGTCATGTAAGCAGTCTCAGCAGATTTCGAGACATGTGCATCATAAGAGAGGTACGACGCGACGAGTACGGCCTAGTGCTGATTGGAATACTTCAACAACTGAGTTTAGGGTTCAACGCCATTTTTAATCCAGGCACAGATTCGAAGCGCGGAATTTTTCCCATGTAAATTCCTCCTGAACAATAATTACTTCATTTCTAGGTGCATCTACACTAGACTAGCAACACGAAATAAAAACGTCCAATCCCTGAATGACATGCCCCATTTGACTGCAGGCTAATTGTGATAGTGGTATCGCAATCGCGTGGAAGGATGCAACGAAGCCACGCATGCAGAACTCGGTCTTGTACCGTTGACCAGACGTAGGTAATCAGACGTAGGTAACCAGACGTACGTAACCAGACGTAGGTAATCACCTTTGCAAACCCCCGTCAGTTCGCAAGGGGTGGGTAACGATGAATATTTGCCTCTCGCCGCTTTTATGAGACAGTGTCAGAACTGGACCCTATATCCTCACAGTACATATGCTGCTTATTTATTAAAATGCGTCTCAATATCTACGCTGCCCTTGTGGCTCTCCCACTCTCCCTCGCCAGCCAGTCTCAATTTGACTTTGGTTATCGGGCCCAGAAAGGTAGGTTCCCAAGCTTAGCGCAACTCCGCCCTGAGGCGGAAGTTTGGCCACCAAAGTGATATTGTAACATTGAAGATGACAACGAAAGGACCGAATATTATGTTAAATAACTCGGTGTGAGATTGTGGTACAAGCAATAACTCCCCACAGAAATCATGCTCATGGCAATGCTGATTCGAGGCTGGGTGGGTGGCGAACGCCGAATCTGCTTCCGTCGAGAAGCCATCAGACTCACTCACGGGGGTCATTTGCAGCTCAATCAAGGACGATTGTTGCTCATTCAGACAGTAGGTGGGAAAGAAACGGGAGAAGTGAATATGGAGCCCCGCAGCGTCATCGGCGTCATGCCATCAATCCTGTGCAACTTTTTGGGATTCACCACCAAAATTCACTACAGTGGTTCCGTCCCTCTGCGAGTGAATTGTCTTTCTGGCTCGAAGGAGACCGGCAGGGGAAGGAGAGTTGATTCCACGTGCTGCTCACGGTGGTTTTCCTTTGCCTTTTTTTTTTTTCGCCTTGCTACTGAAACCCCCCCCCCCCCTTCCCAGCCAACAAGAAGGCAGGAGCACTCTGTCACCTACCCGAAAAAGTACCTGCGCCAAGTCTCAGCGCGTATCGCAGTCCAGTCCTCTGTGCAGAAGAAAACATTCCAGCAGGCCCCCGCTGCCATTTTGCACTCCTCCGCACCTAACGACCCTACCTATTCGAAGCCCCCCACCGTCACCCCCTCAGACCAAGATTACACAGCTACCTGTACCATGGATACCGACACGAACCTCTTCGGCAACAACGTGCAGCCCTTGGTCGGCGTCTTCAAGCCGCGGGCTGATCCGCCTCCGCGCCTGAAGAACAAGGTGATCCCGGCAAAACTATGAAACCCTAGGAGCACCATCGTCGGCAACACCTCAGCCCAGATCCCAGACCACCACAGCGGTCGCTTCACCAACCAGCCCTCGGACACCCGCATCGTCGTCTTCCACCTCAGCGTGGCCTTCAACAGCCCCCTCAGCGTCCTCTGCCCAGGCGGCAACGAGGTAACCAACCATTTCTTCGCCATGACAGAGGACCTGCAGAAGAACGCGGCAGCCTACGGCCTGCTGGGTATGTCCTGCTGGCAGCAAATGGAAAAGAGCACCCACAACAGCATCCTCACCGTGCTGTACTTCCGCAACCTGGACGGGCCGTCTAAGTTTGCGAACGGTGACGCGCACCGCGCTGGGCGGGAGTTCATGAACCGGTTCCGCGCGGAGGGCAACCACCATATTGCTATGCTGCATGAGACGTTCGAGGTCACGGCCGGCCGGCAAGTGGGAGAGTCTGTACCAGGATGCCGAGCCCACGTTGCTGGGGGACACGCATTCCGTATTCAAGGATGATGCGAGCGGGCAGTGGCTGTAGCGCCAGAGCTTGGTGGATGCGCAGAAGGACAATCGGCTGAGTGGGATGTGGTAGCGCATGGGGCGGGTTATTGGGGGGTTGGGGGGGGGGGGGGGGGGGGGGGTGGTTAATTTTTTAGTAAAAAATTTTTGTTGGTTTTTTTTTTTTTTTGGTTTAATGGGGGGGGTTTTTGTGGTTAGTTTTGATTTAATAAAAAATAATTTGTTATTTAAAAAAACACAGAAATTTTAATAGAAATTAAAGAATTTAAACCCTTTTTATATGAAATTATAAATTTAGT
>JAPDFK010000286.1:0-61768 GCA_027569635.1 Lasiosphaeriaceae sp. G1095 | reverse complement strand
CCCCCCCCCCCCCCCCCCCCCCCCCCCCCCCCCCCCCCCCCCCCCCCCCCCCCCCCCCCCCCCCCCCCCCCCCCCCCCCCCCCCCCCCCCCCCCCCCCCCCCCCCCCCCCCCCCCCCCCCCACAACTGGTTGGTTTGGCCAAGAAAACAACAGAGACGACGAGAATTCCTCAGAGATTCTTCGAGGGGTGCCGAACTTGGGTCCTTTAACTCCAACTTTCTTTGGTCCCTCATCCCCCCCCCGGACAGCTTCCATCCTTCCCCCTCTTCAGGGGGGAGATCGTGGAGTGCCCCTCCAATGGCGGGGCAAGCAGGCGGCGTTGCGGGTAAATCGCCGAAACCGCACCAAAACGACGGCAGCTTTTCCCGAACATCCAATGGCTCCCAGTGGTGGTTAAGATAGTTGGGTATTCAGTATATGCGCAAAGGAACCTTACTTACCATGTTCTCAACACGAGCTCCATCTCACAGCGTTTTGTCAATGCCTCGTTGCTTGGTATGTACTGGAGTACTGTACACAAGAGTGAGCACATGTAATGCCAAGGACGCCTGCGGGATAGCTCTCGGTAGCCCGATTGGTGCCGGTACAGTTGCACATTGCGTCATTCGTCGTTGTGTCTTGGAGCTGATGAGCTGTAACAGCTTCGAAGGTTGTAACTACCTACCTAACCCGCCCTGCCTATCAGCTACCCTAAAAGCCTTCCCAGCGTTAGGTTAGGTAGTTGTAGATGCCGGTGATTGCTTGACGAGAGATACCTAGCGCAGCGTGGGTCGCTTCCCCTTTCGGCACCAAATGCTCGCCCAACGTCTTGCTTGAATCTGCCCCTCGCGACATTCCCGTCATTCCTACCAATGGACTGCATGCTGTCAAAGGCACCAGTAGTAGTAGTACTGCTCGCCTCTGCGAGGCTGCCAAAACTGATTATTCCTCGGCACCATTATTCACGTCTCTTCCCATCCGCCTTCCCGTCTTTTTTTTCTCTTTGCCATCAGATAACAATAGCACGCTGGGTCAGCATGTCTGCTACGAGTAACAGCAACAGCAACAGCAACAGTGGTCATCTGCCGCTGTCTGGCGGCGGCACCACCACCAAGATGCTGCCCCCCATGATATATGGCACTGCCTGGAAAAAGGATCGCACTGCCGATCTCGTCTACGAGGCCATCAAGGCCGGATTCCGTGCCATAGACACGGCCGCAATGAAGCGCCACTACGACGAGGCCCTGGCCGGTGAGGGCATTCGGAGAGCCATCCGCGACGGTCTTGTCACGCGGGAAGACCTATATGTGAGCGAGCTAGCCTTTGGGGATGGAGAGATGGATGGATATAAGAGTAAAAAAAAGAAAGATTATGAACTGAAAGACAAAGAAAAAAACCGTGAGTTTATATCATATAGAAAATGAATCTGACTGTCTCTCAAGATCCAAACAAAATTCTCGCCCGGAGATGAAGCGTATGCCGACCGCGATCTGTACCCCAGCATCGCGGATCAGGTGCGCGCCTCGGTGGCTTCCTCTCTCAGAAACCTCTCCACATCCGACGATGGACCAGCATACCTGGACAGCCTGGTCCTGCACTCGCCCTACCAGAACCTCAGCGACACGCTGGCGGCATGGACCGCGCTGCAGGAGTTCGTGCCCGACAAGGGGATCCGCGCCCTGGGGATCAGCAACACGACGCTGGGCTTGCTGCACCTGCTGGCCAGCGAGCCGCAGGTCATCACACACCCGCCTTCCATCGTGCAGAACCGGTTCCGAAGGGCTGAGCGCGCCTGGGACGCCGACATCCGGCAGTGGTGTGCCGAGCGCGGCGTGGTCTACCAGGGCTTCTGGACGCTGACGGGCAACCGCGCCGACTGGCCCATGGCGCCCTTTGTGCGGGAGCTGGCGGCCGCCACCGGCGTGGGCCCGGAGACGGCCTGGTACGCCCTGATCCAGGGGGTCGGGGTTGTGGTGCTCAACGGTACGACCAACCCGGCGCACATGAGGGACGACCTCGAGGGCACCAAGAAGATTGCCGAGTGGCGTGAGACGGAGGAGGGGAGGGAGGTATGGGCATCTTGTTTTGGAGCGTTCAAGACGTTTATAGGTATGACATGACGGAGTGAGTTTGGTAACATGAGAGCCGTGATAAAAGTTGAGGAACTGCCAGCACTCTATGGGAACGGGACAGGTTGCTGAGGAACACCAACGTCTATCTCTATTTGTGTTTCAAATATGTGCCGTGGAGTATTTACGCAATATCTTATCACAGCCTCTGATTATCTCCAGCAATAATATTAATGAAATGCGCGATTGGATTCACATCTAATTCAGTAGTTTTGGTTAAACCTTTTTTTTTTTTGTCATGTTTGATGATAAGTTCCATTGTACGATGAGTCTACTACTTTTCTCTTCTTACTTTTGTTATGGAGAGGTTACAAATGTGCGGGAGAATCTTGGTCCATTTAGACATTTTTAGTATACAAAACAAACACAGATAGTTGCTCACTTGACATACGAGAAACTTGATAAGTAGGTACCAAGTTTATTTCCCCCGAGTTTGTTGCTCGGTTTATCTACCCATCATGCCTCGCTCCCTCGCCGCAGTGAAGAAAATAGCCGGGACGTGGCACGCATACAGTAGATAGATAAAAATATGCAAAGACAAAAAATCCGTAAAGAGTATGTATGGTAAGTGTAAGTGCAGATACGTACGACTTTTGATTCCCTTCTTCCGGACGAGAAAGAAAAGGAGCTAGGTGTTTGGAAAATAAAGTATCACCACCCACCCATCCACCCGCAAGCCGCCGCCATGAAGTAACTAAGTAAGCGAGTAGAACCACCACCTTTCACACCCCATTGTGTGTGTGTGTGTTTGTGTGTGTGTGTGTTGCGCCATAGCAATGCAAATCAGAAATCCATTATCGGTAAATGAAAAAGAGAAACCATAGAAACGTCCTGGAACGGAAATCGGAGAACCGACCTCGCCCCCCGTCTCTCGATATTCTCTTCCTCCTCTGTATAGCCCGACGGCCCCTCCACCCCCTTTTTCTTTTTACGAACAGTCCTCGATTTGGCACTAGTCTTAACTACCTAGTAGCCCTCCATCTTGAGTTTGCCGCCGCGTATAGAGTGGAAGTCATCCTAAGAAACGAAAACACAAGTTAGAATCTCTTTCCTTCATATGCATCATGTTGTGAGACAGGGGAAATCATACCTCGGCTTTTCTCTTCCCAAGGACCGGCTCAGGCGTAGCCCTCGCGTAATTTTGCTGATGATGATGCTGCGGGAATGCCGACGACGAGCCATTTCCACCATCACGGGCAGCCTCCTTATGGCAACTGGCATGGTAGACACGGTCGACGCCGCCGGGCTGCGGCACTCTGACTGTGTCCATCCACACCCACTCCTGAGCCTCATCCAGCCATACCATCTCGAAGCGCTCTTGGCAGATGGGGCACGTGGTGTTGACTTGCGGGTCTTCAGGCACAGGGATGTACTGCAGCTTCTTAGTGTTGGCTGACTTGCCTGATCGCCCTCTGAATGCGTGCCCATGCGTGCCGCTGCCGTCGTCATCGTAATCGCCGCTGGCTTGGTTGTTCTGGGGCGCGACATAGTCCACATCGATTGCCTCGGGAGATTTTATCCAGTTCTTTCGTTCGAGTTAGACTCTGTTATATAGGGTGACAACATAGAGAGGGAGAAAGGAGAGAGAGGGGAAAATAGGAGAGAGAGAGAGAGAGGGGGGGGGGGGCTTACCGGTGCCTTGACATACTCGCTGCGGAACTGGCCACGCTTTTCGGCCTCGGCGATGCGCTGGTGCACGCGGAAATGCCAGTCCATGTGCGCAGTCTTCTTCCGTCGGCCGTCTTCGGTCGCCTTGAACCTGCGGCCGCACTGGGTACACGGCGCTCCAAGACCATCGTGAGTTTGAAAGGCCAGGTGAGGACGGAATCTTGTAAGAGAAAAAAAATTTTGTGTTAGTTTTATATCCTAGGTTATGTTTGTCCACGGCCAGGATGTGATAAAGGCTTCTTACTGTTTGAGAGAGCCGGCCCAAATCTGAGTGCCGCGGCCGGGAGGGTTATATGGTCGAATGCCAGCAAGTGTCGTCGCGGGGGAGAACAGGCCTGGCGCGCCGGTGGCGGTGGGAGGAAAAGATGGATGGGACGCCGGTGGTGGTACGGCTGCGAGGAGGCCGGACTGCCTCAGCATGGCCAGGAGAGCCGAAGGATTTGCGGACAGTGCCGATGCAGTCGGCTTCGCAGGCTCCGCGGGCTTCTGCGGAGGTGTGTTTCGCACAGCAGCCGGCCCTGCATCTGAAGAAGGGAGAGCGGTAGTAGGAGGAAGAGTAGAAGGAGGAGGAGGAGGAAGATATTGCAGCACAGAAGCCCGAGGAGTGGCAGGCTTCTGGGACCCACTGAGCAATGTAGCAAGAGCCCCTTGTCCGAACAGAGCGTCAATGGACAGAG
Source organism: Lasiosphaeriaceae sp. G1095 (assembly GCA_027569635.1). Lineage (NCBI taxonomy): Eukaryota > Fungi > Ascomycota > Sordariomycetes > Sordariales > Lasiosphaeriaceae > Lasiosphaeriaceae sp. G1095. The sequence goes on along the minus strand of JAPDFK010000286.1, from coordinate 57,315 downwards.
CTCCTGGAGCTGCCGCTGCTGCGAACGGGTTTGGACGTGCTACTGCTACTGGAGGCACAGGAGTTGGCTGCTGAGAGACAGCCGGGGGCGTTGGAGTATATGTAGGGAGCAGAGGCGCAACGCTAGGCGCTCGCATGTTTACGGCAAGTTCAGCAACTCTGTCTTTAACAAGCACCAACTGATCCTGAGGCATGTCTTGTCTCTGGATTAAAGTCTGCAAGTCCAGCAACGCCTTCAGTCTTGTTTGTTTACTAGTATCAAGTGGATCCTGTGCAAATTCCGCCTTCTCCGCAATGATCAGTTGCTGGATATCATCTTTCAACTTGTCCACGCTTATTCCTGGTTGCGGGGCGGCGCCATAGACTTCCCGTATGACTGGTTGATGATGTGAATGGAGCGGACCAACAGATGGAGGAAGTTGAGGCATAGCACGAGCTGGAATCAAGTTGGGATTCTGGAGAGCATCGTTAGCAACATGAAAGTGTTACAGAAAAAGGGGGGGCTGGGGCACACGTACGCTCAGGGGACGCATTGGGTATGGTTGCTGAGCTGGGTCGGCATGGTGCGGTGGTTGCCCATTGCCATTAGGTCCGGGAAAGGGTTGCTGGCCATGAGGTCCAGCTTGGTATGATGTCGGCCTGACAGTTGGCGGTGTTGGCGTATCCCGAGCAGGGGCAGAGGGGCGACCTCCGACGCCACGGAGGAGTTGCTGCTGCCCTTGAAAGCTGGTCTGCTGAGCGGCGTAAGCTGCGTTCCGTGCGGCGATCAGGGCGTTCTCGATCGGCCGCACATGCTCGGGTGGGAAGACGGGCTTCGTCGAGATAGACCCAGGGACGGGCTCCTTCCACGTCTTGAGCATTTCCTCCATCTTCCGCCGTGTCGCGTTATCCACCTTTGTGTAGGCGCCCATGAAGACTGAGTACAGCTTGGGGCCGAAATAGAGAGCGTAAGGAGTCGGGACATTCTTTACGACGGAATCAAGGACATAGAGAGCTGGTAATGTCCGCACCGGAGGCACCTTGTAAAAAGGGTCAGCATAAGCCACCATAGATCATCGAGGGAAGGGGGGGGGGGGGGGGGTTGGTTCTTGGGTTCACGAGTACGCCGAGCTCTCAGAACTCGGGAATTCTAGTCACAGTTCGAGTCTTGGTTGGCCGGAGCCTGCAGTTTGGCATACCTTCTTAATGTGATTTTGCAGGACCTCTGTGATCGCTAGCCCGTGATTAGCGTTCTCTCGCGCAATGTTGGTCAGAGTTGCGATCTCGATGCGCGAGTTCATGGTCAAGTCCTCAAGGGCTTGCCGATAGTCATCTGCCACATCGGCAGCGTTATCCGACATGGTCAAGACTGTCGATCTCTGCGTCGGTCAGGGAGGTAGGTTGATAATAGAAAAGGCGATGATGGTATATCAAGCAGCAGCAGGATGAGGTCAACCCAAGGACATCCAGAGACTCGGCTGTTCCTGTATGAATTGCGAGAGAGGCAGAGAGAGTGCGGGATCTGTTCTAAATATCCCTCCCCCCAGTGCCAGTGCCAATGCAAGTGCCAATGCCAGTGCAGGGACAGGGAAGTTGCCCGTGGCAGCGCGCCCTTCTATTCGGCGGAGGGGGCAGAAATAGGGAAGAGAAAAAAACACGCTATTGTTTTCTCGCAGAACACATGGGCCCTGGCACTCTTTGCGATGCTCTCCAGACTCAAATCCTCCACAGCCAGCCAGCTAGCCTTTGGCCTGTCTCGACGCGGCAGCCCCAAATTCACGATGTGCGCACCATCCAGCGTCGCCTTATTCACTCGCGGGTCTAGTGGCAGAGTCTGACCTCCCGTAGGCGAGCGGCGGAAGAACAGCAGAAGGGCCCAAAGCACCGGCGATTATCGTGGCGACTTCGGGAGCGACGGCAGGAGAGGAAAGGTGGGACGGGGGTTGATGATGGCGAGGTGTACCTCTTATTAAGTGGTTTGCGCAATTCACTGTGGACGCTGCTGGGTTAGGCCGAAGAAAGAGTGTCGCACAAAGTGTCGGATGGTTGTAAAGTCGCACCAAGTTTGGCAGGAGATCATGGGTTTGCGTGGATTATGTACAGAGAAGGAAAAGCTGTTTGTTCGCGTCCAGGATGGTGAGGAGTACGTTGTGGCTGGAGAGATCAGATCCAGAAAGAACTGGGATCTTAGCTAAGCGGGCACGGACCAACATGGTTGTCACCCTTTATTAGCTCGGGACAGAGCGCTGGGCGAAGGCAGCATTATTTCTGAATATAATTATAAACTGAACAAAAAGTAAAAAGATAACCCCGACATTTCCCAATAAAATAGCAGACTTGAGCCGGCCTAGTTATAGGCAGTTATAATTACGCAGGATAAATGGCAAGCACAAGCATACTTGACTCCCTAAAGTAAGATCTCACTGACTTTATGTTGGTGCCGTAGACCGGGTCAATATTATGTACACACTATTCTGATTATTAACCACCTATGTAGCAGGTTCCTCCTGGACACGCCAAAGAAAAATTGTGAGGGTATTTTTGTAAATGCAACCGGCTGTGATCCCCCCCGCCAAACTCCCAGACTCCTTAAATCGAAACCCATTCCCGTTCACCTATGGTCTGTCTGTCTGTCTGTCTGTCTATTAATAAGGTAACCTTCGTTTTCTCTATTGTTGGCATCTCAAATGTCCATATGCGCTACGCTGTAGTGGCTGCTGGTCCCGGTATAGGCAGGGTGCAGGCGTGTCGGAGGTCGTGGAATATCTGGCTGGATAGGGCTGGAGCGGGCATTGTGGGCGTTCTGTTCGACATCGGCCTCCAGCGGGCTTGAGATGAAGGGCCTGCTAATTTGCGACTTTCTAACCATAAAGTAGTTGGTCATTCGCTTCATCGCCGACGGCTTCTCCTCATCCGTCTGGCGGTAATAAGGCGCGCTCCGCTGAGAGTAGTTGTCGCTGTTCGATAAACTCCTATATGTTATCAGTCAGTCTGCTGCTGCTCCTAACACTGCGGAAAATGACTTGTTTTACTTACCGTGCGTACTCCTTGTTGTTCATCACGGCCAAGGTGCCGTGGCTACGGATCTTGCGGGCGGTGATCTGTTTGTTGCTGTCACGGAAGATGACGGAGCAGATGATGTTGAAAACACCCATGATCACCGCCAGGATTCCCGATGCGAGGACGAGACGGTACATGGCCTGGCCGAGATTGGCCTCGGCGTAGGCTGGCTTGACCGTGTCGCCCAGCATTTGGCAGCCGATCACCAAAACAGACAGGCCGAGCCACACGAGTGAGTGGCTGGGACTGAGCACTGGCCAGTTCTTCTCGAAGAAGACCTTGAACAGTCCCAGCTCTGAGATGACCAGAAAGATGGAGCTGAGGAAGGTGAAGAAGTGTGAAATCATGTCGAAGAACTGAAAGTGTCCCGTAATGCCCGAGAGGACAATCATGGCCCAAGAGGCAACCATGACAGTGCCTAGGGTGATGATGGTGCAAGCTCGGAGGGCGTTGAGGATAAGGTGGCCGGGGCCCCAAATCTTGGTGTTCGAGCCGAGATTCAACATTTTCTTGAGAAAAGATGAATTGGTTCTTGCTTCTGTTTCTTCAGGAAGGTAAGACCTCAGGCCAACTGGGTTTGGAATGCGGGACGATGAGGGCATCATGATGTTGGACAATGTGTCGGATTTGACTTACTGTAGCGAGAAACGTTTGTCTAGTTCGTAGTAGTAGCAAAGGGCGTGCGTGTCTTGTTCGTAGTGATACTGCCAGCAGATATGGAAATGGTGCAAAGAATCTGGCTCGCAGATGGTTTTATGAAAGATGCGTGGAAGAAAATGTGAAAAAGAACGGTAATTATTGGCAAAGGGAAAGATCACAGAGATGGAGGTGAACAGGCCTGCTGATATGGGAACAATAAGGAAAAAAAATGAGTCAATAGGAGACCGCTCTTATTGTCTCTGGTGACAATAGATAAAGAGGGACCGACCACAAGGGAACGGCGCGGGTGGTCAAGGCATTTAAATAATAAGAAGAGTAATTGTTCCCCACGAAAATAGCAAAAAGAATAGAGTCACAAAAAAAGCTGACTGGACAGGGGACAAAGAAAAGAACTGGTTCGCGGGTCTTGGTGGTGAGCGTTTCGAATTCAGCAAAACGTTTTTGTGCTCCTCTGGCCAATGAAGCCCTTAGGCGCTGAGGTGCTCTCACGCCGACGAGCATTCACGACCGACGACTCACCCGTCTGTTTCATGAAAGGGACGTCGTGGACTTGAGCCGGTCCCTAAGTCCAGACAAATGCAGGGCGTGTATGCCGCCGATGGCCACGCAAACGCGGCAGCAGCAGCCCAGCGACAGAGGGAAATTGACCAGCATGCTTCTTCTCTTGACAATGGCCCCATTCGAGAAGGTCGGTGTCCAGGTCCAGGAATCTGGCGATCCAAGGAGGCCCCACGATCCCAGTGGATTCTCCGGGCCTTCAGCGCATAACACAGAGACCTGTAGATGGCTCAGGGCCAATGGTTCGGCGGGCGCCGCGTCGAGACAAGAACACGACAGCAATCGAGACGAGCCAGCACCGCACAAGACAGAATGCCGGGGTTGAGGCGCACGGAACATGGCATCTTCAAGTCCGGGCGTGCCGGATGTGTCGATTGGCTCTCAGCGAACCCAGACAGTTTCAGGTCTTTTTAGCCTCGTAGACCTCCAGACTCCAGCTTTGCGTTCGCCAAAACAGCGTGTTGCACGGAGTCACCACGTTCTTGCCAAAACAGGTGGCTTTCAAGGCGGTTCCGTTGGAATTGCCATTCTCGTCAGTCGCACTGAGTTTGATGCCCTCCAGTCCTGTGTTTTTTTAGTAGGTGGCGAGTGCTTGTCGTCTTTACGCTCCTCCAAAATCCGGAAGCTTCACCCAAAATGTTAAGAGGCAAATGAGGTAACGGGAAGTGGGGCACCCCCCCCCCCCGGCCCTGCCGCCTCCAGATTCCTGGAAATGGTGGCTCAACGATCATTCGTGAATCACAACCAGTTTTGGTCCGCTGAACGTGTGTGACTATTCAGGCGGCTAAAACCATGAGGTTCTCCAGAACTTTCCAAACCCGGATGCATCGCGGTGTGTACTGGTATGCTCGACTCAATAGAATCCAACTATTTGCACGCTTTCTGGGCGCATTGCGGTTTGTGAGCTGTGACATGTAACAAGGAGACTCCAATCTCCAGTCTCCTACAATACGCTTGAACGTCAGCTGTCGAACAGGCGCGGCAGGCCCTGCTGCCTGCTGCCGCAATGCAATAGAGGTTGAATGATGAACGATATGGTGTATTTTAAGAACTGAATTAAATGAATTCGGTCGGCGAAGGTGAATGCCGAACACGTGAGCACCATTCGATTGAACGACATCATCTCAGCAAGGTGATCCGCGCGCTTATTAATTATGTAATTATACCTACCGACCCTCGGACCTTACTTTGTATTCTTCAGGTACCGACCAGATATGTCTTTGTTAAGCTGAAGGTTTGGTTGGCTGAGGCGCCTTGCCTTGGAATTTGGACCCCCTCGTACTGTCTACGACTTTCCAATAGTGAAATATCTTGGATGAAAAAGTCTTAGACATATAATACGCTTTTACGAGATCATTATGAGCGATAAAACATTTATATCAATTTCTAGAAAATTTGGGTTTAAAAAGGTTCTGCCAGTAAATATTTCCCTCTAAAGGCCCCCTCAATGCCTTTTAAATGTTTAGAGGATATGTTAGTTTGCTATTGTCCAAATGTAACGAGTACTTGGCGTCGTCCAATTACACGCAACAAGCGCGTGACCCCGCTAAGAGGCACAGCCTCATTTTCCTCGATCCGGAGGCAGCCGCTCCCGCTGGGGGGGGGAGGCTCCAGAAACTTCTTTTTGCTGCCGCCGAACCGCCAAATTTCCCCCTTCCAACTCCTCCTCGACGACAACCTTACCCAACCGTACCAAGAAGTGAAATCGCAAAGTCGCTCGTCCTAGCAAAAGCAATTTTTTGCTCCCCGGGGCCTGCCCGAAAATTTCCTTGCCGTCTGTCTCTCTTATCCAACCAAAACCAAAACCTCCCCCCACCAAAAAGGACACGATGGCGCGCGGCAATCAACGCGACAAGGCCCGCGAGGCTGCCCAAAAGAAGCTCGCCTCCCAGGTGAATACCCCTATCCGGTTTCTATACCGGCTGAAGAGGGAACTATTGGCTGTGTGCTATTTATTATGGAATAAAAGCTCTGTCAATCCGCCGCCCCTTTGCTTGGTTTACTTACTTACACTCACCACCCGTCGTGACCTTTTAACTGACTCATTTTTGGCAAATAGAAAAAGGGCAATGGTCTTAGCGGCAGCGAGCTGGCGAAGGCCAAGCTAGAGGCGGCCGAGAAGATGCGAGCGAAACAGGCAGCTGGTATGTCTTGACGACTGTCAACCCCCCATCCCCTCTGAATGGGACATTTTATGTCTCCCTGTGCAAGTAAAAACTAACAACACTCTTTGGTATAGCCGACGCGAAGAAGGCATCTGGCGAGTCCGAGGGCACCAGTGCCGGCAAGGGCGCCAAGGGCCGCGCCGCATAACCTACATACCGCCTACGACAGTGGGCTAAAACTACCGATCACGAGTAAGGAGGAAGTACAGGAGCAGCAGGAGGAGGAGGAGGAGGAGGACAAAGAAGAAACCGGTGCATAATCAACTTTCCAACCCCCCGCCCACCTCTGGTCCAACTTTTCCAAACTCACGATCAACATTCAATTGTCATTTCTTTTTAATCCTACCACGGGGGACAGGATCTATCTCAACCCTTACACACACCCCATGGCAAGGATCGGTTGGGCGTCGGAAAGTTGGATAAACAGGTTCATATATTCATGGATTGGAGCGGTGGGGGCGCGTACATTATGAAGTGTACGTTTGCATATGCTGGTAGGCAAAGCAAGCAAGCTTTTTGATATTTTTATTTTCTGGATATTTTTCCAACAAAAGTCTGGAAAGCATGTGCCACTTTCTTCACCCTTTCTAAACCGATATTGTCGGTACGCGTTCGCCTGCACCTTTGATGGCCCTGTTCCTTCGGCGACCTTCTGAAGCATTTAACTAATACGGTTCCATGGAATTTCCCCTCCGCGATTGTTATTCTCTAGTTAGCTCCCTTATGCCGGTGTCTTCATTGCATTACATGGCTCAAGATATGAATGCCTACCTACCTACTATGGCTCTCTCGAATGGGTTACTACTTGGTAAGAGACAACGATATTTAAGCAGGGAAAACTCGCAGCATATAGAAGCTTAGACGTAGCCGTTATTTGAACACATAAATTTTTTCCGAGTTAGAATCCATGAATCCATGATCAACCTCAAATATTCCCAAAATCTCATCCTTCTTCACACTTCAAACTTGCAAAAGGGGCTAAATTTCAAGCTCATGAAAAAAGAATTTTGATTTTCATGTCCTATTAAGATTGCATCCAGTACGATCCAGTCATATGAGCAGCTCAGCCTCCATTTCCCAAACTGGAGGATGTGAGGGCGGGAATCTAGCCTTCCCAAGAAAGAAAAATGAAGAACAACAACAACAACAAATCCATCCAGGCGTGGCGGCGGGGTGATAAAATAAAATCTACAAAAAATAATGGTATTTTCTTCTCTGCCCTCTCCAAAAAAAGCACCCCCTGACAACACCTCTTTATATCATGAAGTATGCGCACACATTATCACATCCACATTTAACGCCTGGCAGTAGGGTTCATGGGAACAGCGCCTAAAGATGAACTGTTAGTCGCTTGCTTGATGACATGGCGAATGAAATGAGGCTACTAACCAGGAATGCCGCCAAATGCGTTTTGCCCTTGCATGGCAACGTTGGGGAACTGGCCGAAGCTGCAAGATACCGCGCACAGGCATGCTCCATCAGCACCGAGAGTGCCAGTGCCTGTGACAATGCCTGTGCTGGCAGCAGCACCGCCGGCAACAGCAGTAGCTTGAGCAGCAGGAGCGGCAGCAGGAGCGGCAGCGGGAGCAGAAGCAGCAGGAGCGGCAGCAGCAGGAGCAGCGGCGGCGGCGCCACCGTTGCCCGTGATGGCACTGCCACCGCCGGCGCCCTTCTGTGCAATGGCCATAGCCTGGAACATGGCGTGGGTCTTTTCAGCGGTGGGGTTGATGGAGAAAGCCATGCCCTTTCCGCAGTGGCCGTTCTGGCGGCAGTAGAACCCTGTTCCCGGCGAGTTAGACTCCCAAACTCTTACAAACTAGAACATCAAATTTGACTTACAAAGAGGAGTGCCAACCATGACTTGCATGGCGACCTGGGGAGGCGGGTTGACGGTGTTGTTGGGGTTGGCCTGGAAGCCCGAGTCCATGCCACCGGCAAGAGGGTCGCACGGCTTGTCGAAGGCAGATTGTGTCGCAGTGTGGTTCTGGCTCAGGAAGGTGAAGATGACGGTATCGCCAATGGAGGCCTTGAGTTGCGGCGGGCTAAAAGCCAAGCCCTGGGGGCCACCAACGGTGACGCTGTGGGTGGCACCGGTAGCGGCAACAGTGCCGGATGCTCCTGCAGCGACTGCCGGGGATGCGGCTTGAGCAGCCCCCGTCTGGACAGCGGCGGGGGCACCCGTGGCACCAGCAACCGTCTGCGTTACCGTTACTGTCGAGGCCGCATTGACAACAGTGGTTGCCGCACCGCCGCCGAGGTTGACCCAGAGAAAGTTGATCTCCACGCCCTTGCCCGTGTTCAAGCCCAGCAGGTTGGTGAGCTCTGAGAGTTGAGCCTCGCTCGCCTGAATGCCCGCTTGGCCGTTGATGGTTATACTTGCGCCGCTGGATACGCCTTGAGCCTGAGCCTTTGCCTCGCCTGATAGGTGACCATCCCGCCGGATGGGGTAGACGTTGTGAACAGCCTTTCCAAGCGCCGCCGGGACCATGCCCAGGGCCAATGCTGCTGTGTACTTCATGATTTCGAGGGGATTATCGACCGTGTCGAGGAGTTGGTGTATGGGATTTGCGAGATGCCTGTCAACCGGGAAGGGCTTGAGAAGAAGAGACAACTGTTTCCTGAAAGAAAAGGTGGATGGCTGGCGAGTCCCTGCTCGTGAAGAAGTGAAGTAAAGATTGAAGGAAAGAAAGACGGAGAGAATCCAAATGAGCGAACTACACACACAGAGAAGGCAATAGTGAAGAGAGATGGAAAGGAGGGAAACGAGGCTTCTTGTGGAAGAGGCCCCGGGGACGGGCAGTGCTTAAATCGAAGCATGAAGATCTGTAGCGGCCAGCAACATCTGAGGTCGACGGCTCACCCATACCCATGCTCATGCTTCATGCCTGTCCCGCCGAGGCCCTAGGCCAGGGAGTGGGAGTGAGAGTGGGAAGGGGAGGGGGTGGAAGGCGGTCTCGAAACGGTCTGGGAGGGCATCACCGTGACAGCGGACTGCCTCCTTGCTCGGCGCCTTTGGTGTCCGATTCAATTAAGCGGATCATCCTAAGAGCGCGGGGCGGTGTTGCGTGTTGGAGGCGAACCCAGCAACGCACCAGTGACCTTCATCCACTCGCAGCCAGAACAGCGATGGTCCGGGCGGACGGGGTGTGAAGGCGCAGGAGAGGGGGGGGGGGGGGGTTGTGAGACAATCGTCTCAGAGTTGTGTTTGGCATTTCGCCAAGGCACTTCGCTCAGGCCCCGCGCGAAGATGGGATGAGAAGAAGGTGGGGCCCATGGCAGGGGCCTTTCAGCCGCGGGGGCAACTGCCCAGTGCCCAAGTGCCCCCCTGACGTTGACAAAATCTCAACGTCTAAAAAAGACAGGGAAAGCGAAACCAAGCAACATCGCCTGTGTCCATCAAACGCAACGCTGCCAATCGCAAAATTAAAGGCCTTCTTTAGTGTAGACTTTTTGTTTGTCAAATGCCGCGACCGCGCAACAACAAGGAGAGAGGCTCGTATATTGGTGATACAACTCTGAGTTACACTACCTACCTAGGTAGGTATCGTAGAACTAAACCACCCAGGCAGGCAGCCTGAGGCCGACTCAGGAAACTACTTGGCAGAACTTGTCCGCGTTTCTGACCAGGGCCCGGCGCGCTTATCGACAAGAAGCCTCGCCTCAAGTTCGGCAACGAAGAGCCCGTGGAAGTGTGGAAAGCACAAGCGCCCGGCCGCTGTACGGATCTGGGATTCGAATGGGGCCGGTATAGAAAAGACCCATGATCCCCCCTCCCCCATGTGGCCCACAACGGTTTCGACCTCGTCATGTTCCCGGGGAAACGACTGGGCATTCGGCCGGCGATTCATGAACACTGCCATCCTCTCTTCCCTGGCGCAAATCCCTATGTGAGCCAGCCACGTACCGCTGCAGCATTTTCTCTGCGACCTAGCGGGCCGGATCATCGTCATCGTCATCGAAATCGAAATCATCTTTGTTCTTTCTCCTCCTGTGGTCTGTTGCTTCTTTTTCTAGACTCTTTTAGGCGCCTCGGTGAGTGTGTGCTGCAGGCTGGGAATCTCTCGACCTGCGAAAAAGGGGTGGGAAACAAAACGTCCCAGTGCAACGAGCATCCGAGTCAGAATTACACAGTCATCAATTCTGTAATTTTGAGCTTGGGGGATTGGGATATGGTACATGTGTGTGTACTCTAGATACTGTCCTGGCTTACTAGAGTATACGTACTTACCTTGACGCATGAAACAGACAGAAAGCAATTAACGAAAGCTTGAAGTTGGCAAGGAGTAGGGCTTGCTTGTGCTTAGAAAATGGTGCATTCACAGCAGTCACGGGCACCCTCCTCATCCGGCGCCCGGTGCGACATGGGCGGGATGGTGGATAGAAGGAGAAACACTGACAACCTTGACCGGATGACGGAAACCGTTTTCCCTATCTCTCTTGTCTCTTTTTTCTGCTTCCCGTGAAATGAAGGACACAGTTGTGATCCTTGACGGGACACATTAGCACTGACAGGTAAGATGGAAGGCTTTTTAGAGGTTGATACGTGCCATGCCGGGGCTCAGACAAGGAACCTGATGGAGCCGTGGTTAAAATCGGGGTCCTGGAACACAGGCTGTTACAGAAGGTTGCCCTTTGGCCGTCGATCAGGGAGTAGCTTCGCAGGGCCCAGTTAATCCTACAAACCCCACTTTTGTCACTGTCTTCACCTTTCATGGTTGACCCCAGCCAGCCATCCCCATTTTTGCCTCGAGCCACTAACAGATCTGAGAGATCCTCTGCGCCAATACTGTTAACGGAAGTGCTCGGGGCCAAGATACGTACATATGTACATACCGGGATCCATTGACCAGCAAGTCTGCCGAGGACGACGCTGGAAATTTGTTTCCCTGCGCAGTGGCTTGTATGGTATGCTAGCTACTCTAGCTCTAAAGCTCCCTATAATCCACCTAAAACACAGTTTTGCTCGAAGATTACTGCATCTCTAGGGGCTCTTAGGTTTGTGAGCTTACTCCACTTGCTGAAGTCCTTGCTGCTTGCCTTCGTACAGGCCCGTGTAATAACCTGAAACAACACACCGTTAACTCGATGGGGACAATGAGATGGATAACCTAGACACCACCACTTACCTGCGTAGTACCAAGACATCAGAAGTTTCTTGAGTCCCTCATCCTGGACTGTGTCACGTACACGTTAGCTACTTTGCTGAGGGAAATAAAACATTGTTTGGGGGCTTTGGCGAGCACTTACCAGACCCGAGCAAGGTGTGCGGCGGCCCAAACGCTGCCGCGGGTTGACCTGACTGAGGAGCCTGGCTTCCAGAGAGGTTGTCGAACTGCTTTTGGTTAGAGGGTTGGTTAGCAGCGTAATGACCACCACATTGAATTACTCTAAACGACGGCGCTGGGAAATGTCTGAGGGGGTCTGGAACGCTCAAGCCGAGGGGACGGGAAAAGGATTGAAGGGGAGGGGGGGCCAGGTCGTTTCATGCCAAGCTTTCTGTGATCTGCTGGGATTGCCATCTGGATGAGAAAGCTTGGGGAAGTTTGAGTTGTGTGATCTACCTTCGCATCCACGGATGAGCCCGCATGGGGGTGGTTCGAGATGATTGCTGCCATGCGTCCTGTTTCGTCGCTCCTGGGCGCCATGGCGGCGGTGGCGGCCTCATCTTGTCTCTCCTCGTTCTCTTCTTCGTTTCCGAGACGCTCGCCAGCGTGCTGGTTCGTTTCAGGCTTGGCATCCCATCCTGTGCTGAGCGGAGTTGATCATTGTTAGCGAGGGGTACTCGGCGGGTTCATTCTTATGATTTGCTTGGACCCGGAGCTTACTCTTCCTGATTGCCGTGGATAACATCTTCAACTGTGCCTCCTGCGGCGTGCACGCTGTGATACTTCTGTCACCTCAAGTCAGTCCTGGGATTCGAACGAACAGAGGAGGGGCGAATTCAGGGTGCATGATTGATGGGGGCTCTCACCTTGTACTCATCCAGAGCTTGGTTCCAAGAATTCACGAGAGCCGAGTCGTCCCAGATCTCATCGTGGGTTGGGGTGTCTCCATTTTCAGAGTCCATGATTGCTCACTTGAAGGCGAATTGAGGAGTTGTTGGGGGTGATGTCGGCCGGGTGATGTCGAAGTTGTGGTGTTTGGTGTTGTATTGTTTGAGATGAGAGCCGAAAATTGCAAACTGACTCTCAAGACTCCAGGAAACCTCAGGCCGCACCTTCTGTCGAACACCACTCTTTCATCTCATCAACCTTCAAAATACTGACTTTTTAGGCATGTTAGATTCTTTACTGCGATTACAAAACCCCAAACCTGCTGACATAAATGTACGGGCAACGCTTCAAGCGACTCTTTCTGTCTCGGGGGGGGGGGGGGGGTGTCCGTCAATTTCCCCACACAAAGTCGCTGACGAGAGGCAGTACGTGCAAGACTGTCCGCCTACCTACCTTCTTACTCTTGCCAATTTTCCTCACTTCTTGCATTCCATCCTGCTTTATGAGCCTCTACTCTCCAATTGCAGATGGAGGTAAAGTTGAGCTCGACCCATAACCTCGACGACGAAAAAAAAAAAAAAAAAAAAAAGGCGATGACAGTTTCAAATCAACTACGTCGGTACGGCAACTCGGCTCCGATCAAGATCACCACTTCCGGCACCCGCATGTTGATGGCCCGTCCCGGCACTGCACCGCTTTGGACAATCCTTGTCTCTCAGCGCGTGCGGAACCCCGTGATGAGGAACTCAAAATGCACCACCAATTCCACCACTAGTTGGCCCAGTAACCTGCAAGGAGCATGCTGCTCTTGACAGCGCCTCTGGGTAATTGGACTGTTTTGACCTTGGGGCGAACTATAGGTAGCTTTGTGAGAAACGCTGATCATGCTGATCCGGCAAAACATTGATGTTGGGGGTTTCGCCCCTCGAGCGTAAGAGTTACTCCTTTTGAGCCTCTAACCATGTTGGAACTTGGAAGTAGTTCGTTTGCTCTCCCCAAATCTCGGACCTACTGAGAACCTAGCGAGAACGGCAGCTCCCTAGCCTCGAGCCTGCCACACCAAAAAGAGTCATTAGAGACTCGAGTGCAGAGGTGGGACCCAAAATTACCCCTCGGCCCTCCCACGTCATGCCTGCCGTGTTCGGACGAGCGAGCTGCGGTACAGCGGTTCGTATCTCTCTTCAAGGGGTTTAGGAGTCGATTGCCAACATTGAACATTTTTTTTGGTTGCGCCTTTTCCATTCCGAGATTTGCTGTGATACCTCTGCCCAGAAGAAGTGAAGGTTGTCCAAACAAAATGCCGCCGTGGGTCAACTGTTTTTTGTGTCACAGGAACGAGCTTCGCTAACGAGCTTCGCTAACACGCTGCGAATGTTGACCGGCCAGGAACTCCCAGGTTGGTAATTACCTACCCAACTACTGCTGGAGCAATCTCAGAGACGCACAGTCACACGCCCCTTGCTCACCACCCTCCCACAGGATCACTACATTGGCATAGATGTCGGCACAGGTTCTGCGCGAGCATGCATCATAGACTCGACGGGCGAGATCAAGGCGCTTGCAGCCCAGGACATCAAGCTGTGGCAGCCCGACTCTTATGGCGGCCTACACTATGCAAGCCGACCTGACCTACCTCTTGCCATGCCACCCACGCCGGGATTCTAATAATATTCGCCGAGCAGGAACAATCTACCACAGATATCTGGAAAAGCATATGTACATGTGTGAAAAAGGTGGTTGCCGAGGCCAAGGTTAACCCGAATACCATTCGGGGTATTGGCTTCGACGCAACCTGCTCTCTCGCAGTTCTTACCCACGACACGGACGAACCGGTCCCGGTCACGGGCCCGGATTTTGTGAATGATGGCAACGACCGAAACGTCATCCTATGGCTCGACCACCGTCCCCTCGCCGAGACCGAGCAGATCAACAACACCAAACACAACCTCTTGCGTTATGTTGGTGGCAAGATGAACGTTGAGATGGAAATTCCCAAGGTCCTCTGGTTGAAGAACAATATGCCCGCCGAATTGTTTGATCGCTGCAAGTTTTACGACCTGGCCGACGCTTTGACGCACATGGCCACCGGCAACGAGACCCGAAGCTTTTGTAGCGCTGTTTGCAAACAAGGATTTGTTCCGGTGGGAGTTGACGGTAGCGTCAAAGGATGGCAGGAGGACTTTTACCACAGCATTGGCCTTGGCGATCTGGCCAAAGACGAGTTCAAGAGGGTGGGAGGAGTCAACGGGGTGGTGAGCCCTTTACCCCTGGCGAGATAGCCTCGCGTCAGAGACTCAAATCACTAACTGAAGTCAGAACGGTTCGTTCCTAAGTGCCGGAGAGCTTGTCGGTGGCCTGTCCGAGAAGGCCGCCGAGCAACTTGGGCTCCCGGCAGGAATCGCAGTCGGCAGCGGTGTCATTGACGCGTATGCCGGGTGGATCGGGACTGTCGGGGCCAAGGTCAAATTAAGCCGGGATCATCTTGATGAGACGGTTGCGTCAAACGATGTATCGCAGGCTTTCACCCGACTTGCCTCGGTCGCCGGAACGTCAACTTGCCACCTGGCCATGTCTAAGGAGCCAGTTTTCGTGCCAGGAGTGTGGGGCCCCTATCGTGATGTTCTAATTCCAGGCTTTTGGATGGCCGAGGGAGGTCAGTCGGCGACGGGCGAGCTCATGCGGCACATGCTGGAGACACACGCTGCGTACCAGGACACAATGAAGGAGGCCTCGGCAGCTGGGAAGAGCATATATGACTTCCTGAATGACCACCTACAGCACTTGGCGGAGACGACCAAGGCGCTGTCGATTTCGTACCTTGGCCGTCACTACTTCTTTTATGGCGATCTTTGGGGCAACCGATCGCCCGTCGCCGACCCCAACATGCGAGGGGCAATTATAGGTATGAGCAGCGACAAGAGCAAGGATGGCATGGCGCTTCTGTACTACTCGACGATGGAGTTTATCGCGCTGCAGACGAGGCAGATCGTCGAGACGATGAACCAGTCGGGACACTCAATTCTCAGCATCTTCATGTCGGGCAGCCAGTGCCAGAACGAGATCCTCATGGACCTCATCGCCACGGCGTGCGGAATGCCCGTTCTGATCCCGCGCTATGTCAACGCTGCGGTAGTGCATGGTGCGGCAATGCTCGGCGTCAAAGCGGCGAGCGCCGGGGAGGATGGGAAGACAGAACCGCTGTGGAACATCATGGACCGCATGAGCAAGCCGGGCAAAGTGGTGTGGTCTCGGGGTGACCCTGACGAGAAGAAGCTGCTTGATGCCAAGTATGAAGTGTTTCTCGACCAATGCCGCACACAGCAGGAGTACAGGAAGAAGATTGACGTGGCTATAAAAGGCTCCTCTCTTGAAAGCTGAAGATACTCCGTGGCCAGAGCTAAAAGGCCTTGATCTGAGTTTTCAGGAGGAATGAGACGTGTAATCCGAGGGTCTCTTCTTTTGCTTTTACATCCAGTGAGCGACAGGTGGGATTGTCGAGATAATCATATTGATCTAATCACATTTGGAGAATGGCGTCCATGTATGAGGCAGGTAGGTAGCTTTGTTGACTTTGAAGTGCTGGAATATGAATCTGAACGAATAGCAAAGCCGGAATCAACGAGAAATGTCCCGGCCGCAATACCTTTAGCCGACTGAGGACGCGTCTTTACACTATTTACTCAGGTGCTGGGCTTTTTTTGTTTGTCTCTAGCTATTGGGATTTGATATGTATGCTCGATAGAAATTGCGAAACTGGCACAGTGAGTGTGTTACTTGTACTGTACTTGTATCTGGCTGCACCTGTATGGGGTACCTAAGTACCTAAGTAAGGTATCAACCCCTGCACAAGCTATGGCCGCCCCACAATTTTCATTTGGCGTCCTTCAAGCGCAGCTAAATGTTAAGCAGAAATTCACACCGCGGCCTTGCAACAACCCTCCCTTACCTCCCGACGCGTTTGTGTTCCGCCCTTCATTCCTCCCCCACCCAGTCGAGCAAAAGTCGCCCAGAAACAAAGAGAAAGACACAAAGATGTCTCTCTTCGGGAACTTGGGCGGGTCCCTGGGCGGGTCAACGCTGTTTGGTTCGCAGCAGCAACCCGCCTCCCAAACCCAGCCTAACACAAGCCTCTTTGGCGGACAGCAACAACAACAACAACAACAACAACAACAACAACAACAGCAGCAGCAACAGCAACAGCAACAGCAACAGCAACAGCAACCACAACAGCAACCTACCAAGCCATTTGGCGGATTCGGGGGAGGAGGGCTTGGATCGTCAATCCTAGGCCAACCACCTGCTACCACGGGGGGCGGCGGCGGTTTGTTTGGTGGCGCTCCCGCTTCGACAGCTCCTGCACCGGCCTCGTCCCTCTTCCAGACGACTACCGCGCAACAAGCTCCAAACACGTCGACGATGGCTGCCCCAGGTGGCGGCTTTTTTGGCGGGCAGCAGCAGCAGCAGCAACAACAACAGCAACAGCAACAGCAGCCACCGCCGCAGCAACAGCAACCGACGGCGCAACCGACTGGCGCGTACTTCGACAGTCTCCTGGCAAAGAGCAAGAAACAGGCCGAAGGCGAGACGGCGCTGGGAGAGCTTCCTAGCCTTCAGCTAGGGCTAGGCGATCTGCGACAGAGGCTCAGGCAGCTCAACCCTTCGGCCCAAGGTCGCCCGGTCGACGGAAAGGCGCATTACTTCCTCGCGGCCTCGGGCGTCGACCCTGGCGCTGCTGTGCGAGACCTGGGCTCCTTTGGCCTTCAAGCGAGGACAGAGAAGCCGCAGGGATGGGCCGGCAACGAGCTGGACGTGGAGACGTACCTTTCCAACCTGCAGACAAAGACGACGCTGAGCATGATAGCCGACGGACTGGACCGGTCGGTGCGCGACTTCGACACCTTTCTGGAGGACAATGTCACCATGGAGTGGGAAGCGCAGCGGAAGCGCATCTACCAGCATTTTGGAATCAAGCCAAGAGACGAGACGACGCGCGCATCGTCGACGACTCCAGGCCCGCAAGGAGGTGGATTTGGCCGATCCTCGCGACGCAAGCCGAGCCAACCCCCCGGTGGAGGAGCATCTACCCAGCCGAGAGCGAGCACGCTCGGGAGATCAGGCATGCAGCGCTCCGTCATTGGTACCCCCAGTCGTATCGGTGCCCACGCGCCGGCCTTCTCGGACGTTGACGCTGGCAAAGACAGTGCCGGACAGCTGGATGGCGCTGCATCACTCGATGACCGCCTCAAGCGCGAAAAACAGAACAAGCTGGCCGAGAAGATGCATGATCTCAACAACGACCGGCAGAGCGAAGAGCCCATTTACATCTTCAACGATCTTGCAGAGATTGAAAGCAAGTCGGGGGATCGGCACGCGGCACACATAGTCGAGGCATGCCGGGCAATGATGGAGATTGTGGGAGAGTGCCCCGACATGAATGAAACACCGAGGGAGCGGCAGTTTGCACAGGCGTACTCGGATCCCAGCCCGCAGTCTGCGAGCGCCGTGGCGATTCGGAAGCAAGTCCTGAAGGGCGCGACCCAGTTCCTGGAGAAACAGTTCTACACCGAGGTCAACGCGCTCATCAAAAAGTACCCGCACGAAGCAAGCCTAGGCGGCATGCCCGACGTGGTTAGCAAGATCAAGGCGTATATCCGGCTGCGCCATGCCCGCAAGACGCTGGTCCCCGACAACACGAACCTCCAGCAAGTCAACGGGGACTACGTCTGGGCCATCGTGTTCTTCCTGCTGCGGGCTGGCTTCGTGAACGAGGCTGCGCAGTACGTCAACAACAACCAAAACATGTTTCGCAGTCTCGACAGAACCTTCTCGGGCTATATCAACAGCTACGCCTCGAGCGAAGACCGCCGGTTGAAGCGGCAGATGCAAGATCGGTGCACGAGCGAATACAACCAGCGCCTCCGCACCTCGCCCGAGAACGCGCTCGACCCGTTCAGGATGGCATGCTACAAGATCATTGGTCGGTGCGATGTGAGCAACAGGAGCCTCGACAACTTGCAGACCGATGTCAACGACTGGATCTGGCTCCAGTTCAACCTGGCACGCGAGTCTGACCGGTCTGTCGAGCTGGCGGGCGAGTCGTACGGGCTTAGCGAACTGCAGGCGAGCATCCGGGAGATTGGGCTGAAGCACTTCCCCAAGACGCCCGGCGAAGACACAAACGGCAGCTTCGGCATGTTCTTCTACCTCCAGATCCTGTCGGGCCAGTTCGAGCAGGCCATTGCATACCTGTACCCCTTTTCGTACATCGATGCGGTTCACTTTGCCATCGCCCTGACCTACTACGGCCTGCTTCGGCCGGCGGATCCGCAGACGTCAGGAGACGATCTGCTGTCGCACAACACCAGGGGCCTGCCCCAGCTCAACTTTGGCCGCATGCTCGGGTACTACACGAGGGACTTTAGGGCTGCTAATGCCGGCGCTGCGGTGGACTACCTCGTGCTCATATGCCTCAATGCCGACAGCGCGGCGGGTGCGCCCCAGGCTGGCCTCTGCCACGAGGCGCTGCGGGAGCTGGTGCTCGAGTCGCGCGAGTTTAGCAAGCTGATCGGCGACATCCGACCAGACGGCCAGCGCATCAAAGGCATCATCGAGCAACGCGGCCCGCTGATCGCGCTAGGCCAGGAGCAAGAGTTCATCCGGGCCATCACGCTGCAGGCTGCCAGCTTTGCCGACGACAACGGGCGCACGACGGATGCCGTGCTCCTGTATCACCTGGCCGGAGACTACGACACGGTCGTGACCATTGTGAGCCGGGCCTTGAGTGAGGCCATCTCGCTGGAGATTGGCGAGGACCCGATGCGCCTTGTGCCAGTTAAGCCCCGAGTGCACGGTGCGGCGGCTGAGGCAGACCCCATGGGGAGCCTCAGCCTGGCGGCCATTGACGACCCGGTGGAGCTGGCTAGGACGATGATGAACATGTACGAAAAGGACCACATGTTTTACCAGAATATCCAGAAGCAAAACCGGCTCTCGTGTGGGTTGCTGCTGCAGATGAGCGAGATCAAGAGCCTTGTCGAGGCCGGGATGTGGCCCAGCTGCTTGGATGTAAGTTTGGATATCCATCCCCCTTTCCCTATTTATGATTTTGTTTGTTCTGCGTACAGTCGCTGACATTGGACCACCTCTGCAGAAAATCCAACAGCTGGACATCTTGCCCCTGACGGCTCGCGGCGACTCAACCACGATCCGAAGCTGCGCGTCGCGGTTTGCAAGCCTGTCGCAGCCCGTGGCCATCAACATACCGAACCTGATCATGTGGACTATCATCTGCTGCACTAAGCAGCGCGAGCGGCTCATGAACAGTGCGTTCAGCGGCAACGAGTCGACGGCGCGCGCCATGGTGGACGAGCTCAAGCAGATGAGCGTCGATCTCACAACGTACACGAGCCAGCTGAGATACCGGCTGCCGCCACACTTGCACGAGGCCCTGGCACGGGCGTCGGCAGACTAGGTCTAGGAGATGCAAAATAAGTATAGTGAAGGAGAATAGATCAGGGGGTGTGGTTGTGCACATAATATTAGGGGGCAATAGAGAGAGCTCTCGGATGTAATAATACAGCGTCTGTGTGTGGGATGGGAATAAACATGACTGTGTCAGGGCTCTCCTCTCCACTACTCTACTTGACCGACTTGTGTGTATTGTACAATGTCCGTTTTGTTGACGCATGGAATACGACATGAAGCTTTGGCGGATGCTCACCGAGCAGCTTCATTAGGCTAGTAGATCAGCCAAGCAAGACTGAGCATCCCCCTGTTGGCCAGTGCCAGGCAAGCCAGGCCAGGCCGGCTGGGGAAAAGTCCAGGGCCAACCCCCCACTTCTTATTCCAGACCGATGAACCAAGACACGCAACCAATGAGCAAGGGAGGCGGCAGGCAAGGGATGCGAAGGTAGGCAAAGCGAGCAAGGCCACCAGGGTCGGCATACAAACATGACTCGAGAGCAGTCCAGTGTCAGCATTGCGGACGCAAGCAACTGAATCGCCTCGGTGCGCTGACGACCGCCCACTCACACACAGACGCAGTGTCCCCAGCGACCCAACAGACGGTCCGCCGCTGCTCCAGCCTACTGCCGCATTGAACAGCAGTTAGGGGGGCCTGTGGCTACCCATGGCTTCCTCAACTGGCAGCAGTAACAGGCGTGCCGCCGCCAAAACAGGGCAAGGACCAGCCTCTGTATCTCCCTCTACCGCTGCCACCAACAACACCACCACCCATCATCATCTACTGCCGAGGGCCACCGATGTCATCGCGTCACAACACCATGTTTCTTCTTCTCCTGGCGGGCTGATCAATCCCTCGCGCAGAAGACGCGAGGACCCCCAAGCAAGCTATGGCGGTGAAGAGGACGATGTCGATAATGACGACGGCGACGGTGACGACGGCGACGGTGACGACGATGATGATGATGATGATGATGATGATGACAACAATAATAACAGCGGCAGCCACGGTCGGCAGCAGCAGCACCATCACCACCAACATGCTACGGGTCAGACACCACACAACAAAAACAACAACAACAACAACAATAACAATGACAACAATAACAACGACAACAACAACAACAACACCACCACCACCACCACCAGCATTAAAAACGACGGGACCACCACCGGAGAGAGTGGAGCAAAGAGGCGCAAAACCGGGCCAAGCTCTCGGGGCGTAGCAAACTTGACCCCGGAGCAGTTGAACAAGAAGCGTGCGAACGGTATGTCGTCTCTCTCAGTCTCCGTTTTCTCCCAGATGAGAGCGGCCGAGTCGGACTGTCAGGCTCCGCGTTTTGCGTGCTGCCCCTTAATTTTGCTTCTATTTGCCTCCCTCCAGAGGTTTGCCCCTCCGGCTATTTTTGTATATGGTTTTTTGTCCACCATGGCTGCTGTGCCACCCCCTTTTTTTTTCAACTATCCATCCATACAATGTCTTCGATTGCATAAAATGAAATAAAAAACATAAAGCTGATGATACAATTCAGATCGTGAGGCGCAGCGCGCCATCCGCGAGCGTCAGAAGCTCAAGAACGAGCTCTATGAGCGCGAGATCCGGTTCCTCAAGTCCCAGCCTCCCTATCAAGAGCTGCAGGATGCCCTCCGCGGAAAGGCTGCCGTCGAGGCCGAGCTCGCTGAGATTAAGAGGTGTCTGGCCACTGTCGTTGGCATGATTCAACCACTCATCCCGCCGTCTTCAGGTTCGTTGTTTATTCCTAGTTCCCTCCTTTTTATCTGACCCGTTCACCTCTGCCATCTTCCATGTTGAAGTGTGGTCGGTTTACTTTTCAAACATGTTCGTGTATGAAACCTTGCTGCTGCCCAGGGGCTAAATCATGGCGACATGTTCCATGTAGTTGACAAGGTGCCTATCCCTCCTCCGCCTTCCGGCCAGCCACACCCCCAGGCTGCTCAACTGCAGCAGCCGCCAAACCCCGGGTCAACCCCCACAAGCACCGCCTCGCCGGCCTCTGTGGGAACCCATGGCCGGTGGCAGCACAGCAGCCTGTCACCCACCATGGACAGTCCCCAACCTCAGAACTCTCCGCAAGTGGTGCTGAGCCAGCAGCGGCACGAGCTCGTACATGGCCTGGACCTGGGGCCCGAAAGACTTGGCCTCAGTTTCTTGCTTGACCCATCCAAGAAGATCGCCAAGATTGAAAACGGCATCAACGGCGCCCAGGACTCGCCGCGGTACCGACATGTGCCCATGAAGCACGACTGGACAGGCATTACTCCCATTACCATGCCCATCCACACACCCACCACCATGCTTCAGCACAGTCATTATTTTGCAGGAGGAGGAGGAGCGATAGAACCAGCCCCCCTTTTTGGACAGGCAGCTACTATCAACCACCACCCCAATTCCATCAACAATGGTGGTAGTTATAGTAGTAATAATAGCCATAACAACAACCACAACAGTCACCACCACCATAATAACAATAACAACGACACCGATAACAATAACGAAATGTTCTCCCCCGTGCCCGTCAAGAATTGCGCCCCAACATGCCCTCTCGACAGCCTCCTGCTCGACTTCCTTGCGGAGCGGCGCCAACGCGCAGCCGAAGGGCTCTCAGCGCAAGAAATCATCGGCCCCCGGTACCCATCCGTCTCGTCCCTGCTCAACCCGGCCCAATCCATCTTCTCGCACCCGCTGTCCAAAGTCTTCACCGACATTCTCGCACGGTTTCCCGACCTCTCGTCCTTACCCGAGCGCGTCGCCGTGCTGTACATCATGTTCCTGAACATGCGGTACCAAATCCAGCCGACGCCGTCCAACTACTTGCGCCTGCCGCCCTGGATGCGCGCCCTCCCCGTCCAGCTCACCACGTCGCACCCGGCCTGGATCGACCACTTACCCTTTCCCCTAATGCGCCAGCGGCTCGTGACTGATTTCCCAGGCTTTCCCTTTGAGGATTTTTTTATCCCGTACACTACGACGCTCAGCATCAACTGGCCGTACGAGGACACCGACGCGCTGCTGCAGAGCCCGACGGGAGACTTGGACGAGGTGTTGATTAACCCGGTTTTTGAGCGGCATCTACGGCGCGGGGAGAACTGGACACTGGGAGAGGATTTCCGGAGGGCATTCCCAGGGCTGGAGGGGACGTATAATTATCGGAAGTGAAAGATTTTGGGGGGGGGGGGGGGGTGGATGAAGAATAGAGGTTTGTTGCAATGGTGAGTGGGTGGTGATGTAAACAAGAAATAAACAAAAACAACAAATGAAAAATAATATATATTATACCTTGCGTATATATCAATAACTGTCGTATAGCCTCTATAAAAACGTAGAGGAGGGAGACCCCCCCCCCCCCTTTCTTTTAATCTCGGCCGCTTTTCTTTCTGTACCCATTTGACACATATCAGGATTCGAATATTCATACATAAACGGCATGTTATTTATTATTATTTATTATTCTTTCTTTGGGCTTATATCCCTCCCTAACAGGCCATTGGGACCCACCACCCATCATCCCCTTTCACCTCCTCCTCCTCATCTTCTTCTCCATCTCCATCTATTATCCCCCTTGCAAACGAGTATTTGTTGATCGCCGTCCCCTCGCCGACAAATAGACTAGGGTTTCTGTCCCACGGGAGCGTCTGCCACTGCAGACATTTGACCACCGACCCGCTGCCTGCCACCTTCTTGATCTCCTCGTCGATGGCCTTGCACGGCACCCGCAGCCCGGTCTGCAGGGAATGCAGCCCTACCGTGCCGTCGTCGTGCGCTGCCGCTACGAGACCACTCCCGATTCCGCAGGAGGCAGGGAGGATATCAAGCCCGATGTGGATGTGTGCGCTGTTTTTGTACTCCGGGAATTCCAGTATAGGGCAGGCGGCGTTCCCTGTTCGTCTGTTTTGATTTGTATTGGTATCTTGGTTGTTGTTGTCACTGCCCACCCGCTGTTGGGTGATGTACCGCATATCGTAGACGGCCATCGCACTTCTCGGCCCAGCAGCGAGGATTTCATGGCCCCCTATGGCTCTGACATGTGCCACGGAGCTCTTGTGGCTGATTGTCGTGGTCCACCGGTCCGGCGGTATCCGGATATCAAGCACGCTGAGCTTATTGGAGCGGCCGCCGGCGAGGAGAACATCCGGTGTAAGAAAGTCAAGACTGAAGATCTCGCCGTACGGCGGCGTAGGAGACGGTTTGTAGAAGGGTTTTGATGGCCCGCCACGGGCGCCCGAGGCTGGAAGCCGGCCGCTGCGTGTCTGAGGTGGAGGAGTCAGCCACCCAAGACGGTCGCCGTTGAGTTGCAGGATGCCTGCGTCAGTGCCCGCTACACACGTGAGGCTAGAGGCCGCAGGCGCCGGCGCACATGTGTTGACGGACCTCTCGCCGCCTCGCACCGGGATGGTGATGTGGGCAAGAGTGTTGTTGCCTGAGATAGATATACAGGTTAGCTCGGCCTCGCTAATCAACACTGTTTTGCCATTCGCATCGTTGTGAGGAAGAAGGAAGGAGGCACCTCTACTGCCCAACAGCCACGCTGGGCTTGGGTCGTCAAAGTCTGATAGCGTCGGCGAGAAGTAGGCGATGCCAACATTGCGCGTGGGCTGGCGCGAAGTGAGAAGAAGTCTATGCGACGGCGCATGGTAACTGAGCGAGGACAGCTGGGGCGCGTGCACAGGCAAGTCCAAAGGCGTCGAGAATGTTGTGCGACGATGGATGACGCCACCATCATGAAGGTTGATTCTAATCCGCAAAAGCAGGCGCCCGAGTCAGTTTTGTACGGGCCGCTAGCGAGAAAGCCTGGAGCGAACTCACCCATCAATGTCACTCCCAGTTATATACGAGCTTCCAATGGTATCTTCGTTTAGTACTGGCAATACAAATATGGTTAGAGACTGACTATCCTCCCTTGTACAGCCGGGCAAGATGGAAGAGGGAAAGAAATCGCTTTTACCCGCAAAGGCAGTACCAAGACCGGTTTTTGTATCTTGGTTTCCGATATACATGAGCGACACGGTCCCATTACCCTGCGGGATATGCGGCCACAGTTCAAGACTGCCCTTGTGGCGGATTCCCTGAGCCCAGCAAGCAACAGGCGCATCTTGAAGCGGCCGGCCCAATTCGCGGTCAAGAAAACCGCCAGTCAGGGGCTCCGTGAGGAGACGAGCCGGTTTGACGCGGAGGGCGTTCCGGGCGAGGCGTTCCCGTCTCGCCTCGGCCTGGCGTTTCTCTAGCTGCCGTCGCTTGACATTTGCGGCCGACCAAGCCGCCTGATCTGGCGCCGTCTTGCTAGCCTCGATCTTGAAGTACTTGCGCTTCTCGCCGTCTGCCCTCGTTTGCGTGCGTGTTAGCCTGACTTAAAATATATGCGTGGCGCGCGCGCAACTCACCGTAGTAATAACCTGGAATATCTCGATTCATTTGATTCATGTCCGCCCGACCACCCCTATTTGCGATGCCACAGCTCTCATTCAGCACTGCACTTACAAAAACTGATCGCTGGGTGCGTGTCGACCACGCCGATTGTAATTGTGGCTGCTGGCAAGGGAAGCTTGTTTGAAGTTGAACGCAAGGTGCTTTTGTTATGGGTCGAAACTGAATTTCATAAAAGAAAATCCAACAAGGGCAAAAGATGAGGGAACAGACGTTTGTACTTCAGCAGAACCACTGGGTGTCGTCCGACCTTAAAAGTTTTGTCGAGTGTCAGACGAAAAGGCACCAGGTGGGCACACGTGACAAAGGCGAAAAGCCAAAAAAGATTTATTCATCAGATGGGCAGCCATGTCACACACTTCCAGGCAATTGCACCTTGGTTGATTTTTTGTTTATGAATTAGATTTCTAAGGAATTGTTTCGGGGTAAGATAACCCCATCGTAAAATCGATACACATCTTTAACAAATAGAAAAGCCCAGGTGGCAAGCGCTCGGCCTCTTTTTTTGAGTCTATGGAATCTGTGAAAACCGAGATGCCGAGGGCTGGCATGTAACGTGCATGGTCTCTTCCTCCTACAACGCGACTTGCACATCTTTTATTAGCCAAGTCGCCAAAATGTACCCCTCTCAAAACATCGAGTGCGCTTATTGCGACTTCTCGTGCTGGGTCGATACGCGCTGGAGCGAAACGACTATTGATAGAGTTAGCATCGTGTGTGACATAATGTCAAGGGGGGCTTGTAAAACTTACCAAAGTCCTCAAGGGATCTCTGCTTCTGGTTGCCCTTGGGCGACTTGCCGTGCATGAGGTTGTCGAATCCGACGCTGTCCTGAAGGATGTAGTAAACACCGCCCATGATGCAGAAGATGCCAAACGAGAAAATCCAGATACGGACAACGGCCACGATGCTGGTCTGCTGCTGGCCCTCAAACCAACCGAAAATGGTGAAGAAGGTAGCCAGGAGATCGACGACGAGAATAGCGCCGGTGAGCTGCCACGAAGGAATCGAAGACCAGAAAGGACCGTTGGCACGGGTGATGAAGATGAGCCAGTTCTCAGTGAGCGAGATCTCAAGGAACACAACCTCATCAATGTTACCGAAGTTCTGCACAATACCACCGTTGGGCCCGTGGGCATACATGGTGGTGACAGTGATCCAGGTACCAACGGCAAGAACAACACCAAGAAGGACGGACATTCCCCAGAGCTTGGGCAGGTTCCACTTGACGGGGGTCTTGCTGAAGGGGGCGTTATCGTAAGCAATGGCGAGGGTGGCAACATCGGCGAAGATGGCAATGAAGACGACAAGCTCAATGTTCAAGCTACGATTGAGGATGGCGATCCACAGGCCGAGGTAGATTTCGAGATGGATGGACAGGGCAATACGGTAGACAACGTACGCGTACATGCGGTGGAAAATCTGGCGAGAAGTCTTGAGGGCATCGATGATGGCACCGAGACCGGGGGCGAGGAAAACAATATCGGCGGCGGAGCGGGCAGCGTCAGACGCACCCTCGACAGCAATACCGGTATCAGCCTTCTTGAGCGAGGGGGCATCGTTGACACCGTCACCAGTCATGGCAACGAGGTAACCACGCTGCTGCAGGATTTCGACGACATTGTACTTGTGCTGGGGGAAGACCTCGGCGAAACCATCGGCAGCCTCAACGAAATCGTAGACCTCAGAGCCGGGCATGTCACCGCCGCCGCCGAGACCGAGACGCTCAGCATTGTAGACGTTGGTTCCGAGACCGAGTTGGCGAGAAGTCTCACGGGCAATGCCGACGGCGTCACCAGTAAGCATCTTGATGGAAAGACCGAGACCCTTGGCTTCGTTGATGGTGCGGGCAGTATCGTGGCGGGGAGGGTCAGAGCAAGGCATGATTCCGAGAATCTCCCAAGAGCCCTCACCACGCTTGCGCGCAACACCGAGCGAACGGAAACCACGGGTAGCGAACTCGGCAACCTTGTTCTTGTAGGCCTGATCAACCTCATCGGGGATGGGGTGGTCCTCCTCGACGGTCTTGAGAACGAAAAGAGGGGCACCCTTGACACAGGTGATGCGCTCGCCTTGGGGAGACTCGACGATGGCAACAACCTTCTTGGAGACGGGGTCGAAGGGGTGGAAGTCGATAACCTTGTACTTGGCGAGAACACTCTTGGCGCGGGGGTAGAACTTCAAGCTCTTGAGGAAAGCCTTGTCAATGGCGTCCATACCCTTCTTCTTGCGCGAAGCGGCCAAGCAGGCAGTCAACATGAGATCCTCAGGGTCGACACCGGCAACCGTGTAGGGCTCGGCGAGGGAGAGCTTGTTCTTGGTGAGGGTACCGGTCTTGTCGGAGCAGAGAATCTCAACACCGGCAAGGGACTCAATAGCGGACAGCTTCTGGACAATGGCCTTCTTGCGAGCAAGGTAAGCGGCACCGACAGCCATGGTGGTGGTGACGACAGCCGGGAGACCGACGGGGACACCGATAATGGTAATGGCGAGGGTGAACTCCAGGATGGTGACAATAGGGTTGGAGCGGTAGAACGAGGCGACCCAGACAACCAAGTTGGTGAAGATGACCAAGATGAGCAGAATTGTGCCGATGCCGTTCAGAACCTCAGTGAAGTGACCGGTGCCGGCGCTAGCAGCATTGACGAGGGCAGCAGCACGACCGACGAAAGTGTTATCACCGGTGGCAGTAACAACGACGAAAGCCTCACCACGTTTGACAGCGGACGAAGCATAGCACTCTGTGGGATTCAGTTAGCAAGGCATCCGAAATGAGCAGGAGATAAAAAGGGAGGCAACGTACGGTCACCCTTGTGCTTGTCAACGGCCAAAGATTCACCAGTGATGGCGGACTGATCGACTTGAAGGTAGGCATCATCTGTAACAATGCGGCCATCGGCGGGAATAATGGTTCCCTCCTCAACCTGCAGGATATCGCCAGGGACAACTTCGGGGGCCTCAACCTCCTTGAGGGTACCATCACGGAGGACAACAGCCTTGAGAGCGAGCGTCTTCTTGAGTTCTTCGACGATAGATCCGGCCTGGAATTCCTGGACGAAACCAACGCAGGCGTTGAGGAGCAGTAGAGCGCAAATGACACCGAAATCAACCCAATCCTCGAGACCAGCAGCCACTGTATCAAAAATGTCAGCCAAAAATGTCCGGTCGCGGAATGGGGAGGTAAGGAGGCACGGCTGCGGCGTTGAGCAGCTTCTGGGAATCAATTGGGGCTGATTCTGGGGGGGTGGTGGTACGTACAGACAGCAGCGGCCTATAGGTCAGAGATGTTAGCATGAAGCTCGACGCGGGAAGTGGGGCAATGTTTCGTTTCGACACCACCGTGCTGGGTCGCGACCTGAGGGCCGTGGGGAAAAGCTTACCTCCATGACGAATTGGATAGGGCCGACGAAGTAAGAGAAGAACTTGAGAATCATGTTCTCCTTCTCCTCCTTCATCTGATTGAGACCATACTTTTTGCGTCTCTGAAGAACCTCCTCGGACGTAAGACCAACACGGGTATCAGTCTGGACTGGAGGAACAGGAATGTTAGACACAATTGACCATCATGGGCGCGGGAGAGGAAGACATACGCATATCCTCGGGAATGACACGTCCAGACCCGACTACTTGCTCCTCTTCCTCTTCATCCTACGCGTAGTGGCGGTTAGCATCAACAGCACCTAGAACAGGGTTGCGCGACTCAATGGAGAGCGAGCGGCCAATGATGAACAATCGCGTTTCTCCCAGTAGAAAATGACGCGAATGTCATGACAAGGCAGGGTAGGGCGACAGTTGGTGATGGGCAGGTTGGGAAACTCACTTCGCCATGTCCATCGTGACTCTCTAGGTCCTCGATGAGGGCGTCGATGTCCTCATCTTCCTCTTCATCCTCTTCAACCTTCTGCTTCTTGATGGTAGCAGGGTCGAGAGGACGGTGATCCTTCTCATCGTCAAACTTGCCACTCGCAATGTTCGTCGACAGCGCGGGAGCGCCGGACGTGGAGTGTTCGGCCATTGGCGCGGTGGGTGCCGGATAGGCGATTGTCAGACTTTGTTGTCAAAAAGGTAAATCAATCTGTGGTCGGTGGGAGGGGGGGGGGATCCCAAGAGATAATTAAAAAAGGATAGGATGGTGCGGCAGGAGAGAAACGACCAAGCTAGGTTGTCGGAGACGCGGCTAGGTAATTGTTTTGATGACCTAATAGGTGGGAGATGAGGTATGTGGCGGCGTGCTGGAGGATAGCGAAATCGTCCACACAGGGTGAGAGAAGAATGGTTGGAGGATGGACTCGAGCGAGACCTCACGTCGAAGGGAGGGTTAAAAAGGACCTTCGTGCGTGAAGCAAAAAGAGGAAAGAACGGGGGGAGGAGAGCGGGCGACCGATGTATTTCAATCTTTCCGTGGTGGGTGAGCCCTTTCCGGCCAAAGATCAAAGTCAATCCTTTCCGTAGCGCACACTTTGGACTCTCGCCTGCCTTCCTGGCCTTGGCACGATGTGGGCACTGTACGGCACTGTGCACCCCAGCAATGTGTGCCTCTACCTTGCCTCGCAGACGGGCAAGGTCGAGAAGATCTGGGTGGGGCAGCACACACACAGCAAGAAAGCGAGGGCGAGGGCGAGGGCTCCCTCGATTGAGTCGAGCACAATTCCACACGCGACGACAAACTGTGCGCGCCCCCCAGCCGAACTGTGCCCACAGCTGAGAGCTCTGTCACCGTTTGCCGCATCGGCGCCAGGTCGGTGTCTTTGCCGTCTCAATTGGCACTGTCCCTGGCCCAGTCTGTGAATGTGATTGCCATCCTTCCGGGCAACAAGCAACTGGGCAGGCCCCCCTGGCCATCTCTCAGCACAGAGCGGGTCTGCCCAGGTGCAGGTCGCAATCATCAAGTGGAAGCTAGGTACGTTGCGGCGCAATGTAAACAAGTACCAGGGCCCCACCTGGAGCTCCCCCAACGCTGTGCAAAGGCTGCAATTTCGCTCGGCGAGGTACATACCTGGGCTGGGCCTCCCCACCATGGTACTCTGCCGCTTCTGCGCAGTTAGTCGCGAACGAGCCTGCGGGATTTTTTGGCTGCCATCCGCGATTCCGTGTGTCTGCTCAACCTTGCCCTTTCTCCAATTGGCAACGACAGAGATGCAAGAAAAAAATTTACGCTGCCGTCGGTCTGATTTCGCCATTCGCAGGCGTGCTTCTCTGCGACACTAGTAATCTGCCTTCAAAGAAGCTTTGGCCGCCCCGTGGTATGCCAATTGGTACAACCGGTTGCTCCGGGACATTAATTCTCGGTGATTGAAGGACGGGGAGGGTGATGAAAAGCGGATGCCCCTGCCCTGGCAACATGGGCTGGCCTTTCTTTCTGCTGCTGGCTGCTGGAGCGCAGAACTGACAACAAGCTTTGGCGGTTTGGTTGTTCGTCATGGGCCAGAAGCTGGGGTACACCATGCATGCCGTCGCAGTTACTTGGACTGGCCAGTCAGGGCCGCCGAAAAGGCGGAGACGGGTGCCCTTATCTGCCTGGGGAGATCATAGCTTCCACCCCTGTCGGTTTGGTTTTGGAGAAACAGCCCAAGAGAAACGAAACTTGGTCATCCCACGGTCCACGGTTCCCAGACCTCGCTCGAGGCATGAGCTCAAGGTGTGTGCAAATCAATATCACGATTTGCTTCCTCCCCTCAGCCCTTTTGGCGGTGGCACGGTGCGGTGTGCGGGATCGCGTTGCGGTGTGGTGAAGGAAGGGCCGTCCCAAACGTTCTAAGGCCTACCTGACTGATGTGTGTGGATCCTACAATTCGTTTCCTCGCCGGACAATGGAGCCCACGAGCCATTTGTTTCTGGCCCGATTTGGGCTTTGGACGTCCAATTCTGCCGACTGACCAGTGGCCACAGCTTGTTCTAGGTACATGTAGGTAGGAGGTGTCTTGCTTGCTGCCGTGCAAGGCCGGCTTACTTGAGCTTTCTCCATTGGCATTGGGACATTGTGTCCCGTCAGGTCTTGCCGTGGGCGACAGGAGACTTGTTGTGCCCAAGAAGAAAAATTCAAATTGCCGCAACTGGGTTTCCTCGGAGCCTGGCGACCGCCCGAGTCTTCATCTCTATGCGCTGGCTGGGACAAGACAATGGAAAAGATGATACATCGTAACTAAAAGTTTGATACGTCCCATCCGTATCCATGAGATTTGGGGGGGGGGGAGATCGCGCATCCCCCGCCGAAGCGGAAGTGCCGTCGGCGTAATCGATTTCACTACGTCATGCCCACCTCCCAAGACGATTCAAGTCAGCGCCTCACAGCAGTCCATGCACAGGCCAAGTCCAGAGGCGTTGAACGCCCGACCCTTCCGGGAGCCCTATCAGAATTTTCCTCGGCCGACACCGAGAGCGAGCCACTGAGAGCTTCCGTGCGGGATGAGGTGCGTTGTGTATCGGTATTGCCGCGTTTGTTGCACAGGGTTTGCCTGCAAAGTCTATTCCCGAGAGGTTCGCCTGAACCACGCCAGACCTGTCATACGGATACACAGGTCCACTGTGCAAGGAGAGTTAACCCCAGAGCCACTTGAACTTCAAAGAGGCAGGCAACCAGTGCCGACGGTGGCTGCAATGCCACCTCAGGTCAATCAGATCAATGATTGCTACAGTTTGAGCCTCAATGGGCGGCGCCATGGCATCCTCGACTCCTCCGTACGCACGCACATACCGCATGGTCATGGTCCCGGCGTGTTCCTCTTCGGGGCCGTTATGCTCACCAAGCCTTCGGTGCAGCTTGGGTGCGACAATGCCTAGACTTATAGATTTGATGGTTGCTCGACCAGGCAGCTTGGCACCTTGGATAAGATTGTGATCGGAGGACAAGACGGACAAACGGACAATTGGCATCTGCAGTACATGTGCACGCTGAGAATAGCGGTACCTATCGCGCCTGCGTCTGTCTGTCGTAGACCAAGGTTCGGGTTCGGGTTCACTTGTCCAGAATCGCTTCCGCGAAAAGGAGCAGTGAGCACACGACACCACTCTCCATGTCGTGCGTGCCGCTGCAACGGAATGCGACGGCGGGGGTGTCTCCGATTTCTGACAGCTCAGGGTTCTCGTCCACGGGTGGTTCCGGAACCACACAGTGCGCCTCATGAATCGCGGGTGGCCCGTGGGAGAATTGCATATTATGCCGCAAAGCAAATGGCGGTCTATCTTGAGCGACATGCTGAGAAAGATTCTAGAATCCCTCTTCCCTCTGTACAACCCAACTCTATTCTGCTGAGAGTTACTATTAGTTTTAGGCGGTGGCCCACAGGCAGCGGTTTGGTGTGGGCGACGACTTGCAACGCGCTGCAGCAGCTCTCCGCTGCGGGGACTTGGCTTGGGGCTCGCATTGACGTCCAATAACTTGGGTTTAAAAACAAATAAAAACTACCTGGAGGTCGACCAGCGTGGGTGGCCTGGCGCCGTTGCGAGCAAGGACCCCCATATCCAATGCACGCACGCACGGAGACACGCAGGCACACGATGTGATGGCGGGATTGTTTCGCTAGCGGCGCCTCACACCGTTCTAACGCCCGAAGGGACGGGGGTGTGCGGCACTTGACTCTGTCGACTCTTTCTCGGTGGCTCGGTTGGGGTAGGCGGCGGACATGGTGGCTGGCTCGCCTCGGCTCTTGGTCTTTGTTTTTTTTTGGGGATCACGCAAACACCGGTGGCAGCCGTTAGCGGATCCGACAGGGGAGAGGGAGGGTCGGTCGGTGTTGAGTCTGGGCAACAAGACGCGACTCGCGGGTGGAGTGGCGATCGCCGTCGCGGCCGCCGCTGCTGCCCGCCGGCGGTCCGTGTCTGGACGCCTGGATTGGACGGGGGCAAGGCGGGCGGGGAGGGCTGGCGAACAGCCTATTACATACAGTACAGGGACTACGCAGTACACTACGATCGGGGATTCGGGATGGGCGGCCAGGCTGGGCTGGGATGGGGCTGCAAAACAAAATTGTTCAACAAGAGCGCTCGATGTGATGAATGCGTGTGTTTGGCGATGGATGTTCTGGACAGTGGATTGAGTGCTAGGCATTCTTTCGGCCGACGCACCCAGGCCAAGAGTCTTTTTGCCCAGCGCCATCGGAGGTTAAGCAGTCGACCTGCAGGCGGCCAGACTCGTAAATCGCTCTCCATGTGCACCCCTGCCCTAAAACCGGGGCCAGTGGGCGGGATCCGCACTGGACCCTGCTGCCCTGCACGAAATACTCGATCGATAGCGATGCTGTCCATTTTTTCGCAGCCAAAAAAGCCAATTTCCCAAGATGGAGCCCTCTTTATGCTGGCCAACTTCGGACATTGCTGTATCGTATCAAACAGACAAATACTCCATATCTCCCCCAAACTCCTGAAATATTAGCAGGGAGAATAACACACAGGAGCCTGGAGGGGAGGGGAACAACAAGGCGATCTCGCTGCTCTTCTCCAAGAACCCCCACTCTTTCATCTCGCCCTCGAACTGAGCCGCGAAATGCACGATCGAATTGAATCACATCGAACCGACAGCAACGTGTGGGGTGAGTTTGGGGAGGGGATGGATCAATGGATGGATGGATGGGATGAGATGCTGCCCGTATGGAATTTCGTCGCCGCCTGCACACCCGAGGCATGTTAAATTTTAGCCTGTGTAACCCGTACAGCCGGATGCCTACATATACGCAGTAACATCATCCAATCCAAGCTGAAACGAAGCCCAGCCGGAAACAAAACGAGCAACCCCATCGTCAAAAAAAATCGTCCATACGTATAACACTCTATATACCGTTATTATGTCACGCCCACCCGCGTTTTGCCCAGCAGTCGAGATCTACAGCCAAGTTGCCCAGCCCGTTTCTCTGTCGATCCGATCCAAGTCCCGAGCCGCTGCAGCAAGACAGACAGGACCCCAAGACGCACAAGGGCACACGACAAACTGACGGATAAGTGCGACGGGATGCATGGCCTTTTCCCAGCCAAAGTCAGCTGGTCAGTCGGTGCCGCCAAGAGGAAGACAAGAGAAAAGTTATATATCGTCCTACCTTCCTGCATCCCAGTTGAACCTCCTTGGCGCTTTGGGTGGAAAGTTGGTGAAACAGCCACAGGATGAATGAGGGCTTGGCTGTGCCTCCCTCGATCCGTCTGTGTCTCTTCGTGTAAGTCTATATATCTCTCTATCTCTTGGCTTTCTCTCTCTTGGCAGAGGTTGCGAGGGGAACAATTATTCCTGTGCCAGGTGGATGCCACAGCGAGGGAGAGAGGCACAAGAGGCGCGGTCAGTGTAACAACAACAGCAACAACATGCAATATTTTCTGGCACCAGGCGGCTCAGTTTTCGCAGAAGCGGCTAGATAAGCTGAGCCGACCGAACCGACCTTATTTACTTGCTCCGGCAACGCAGCTTCAACTTGTTTGCTCGGATGGTTTCGGGGGGTTCCACTTCAGGCTTGCTGTCAGGTTCCCCAGCATCCGCCTAGAATCCAGATTTTGTTTCTTTGCCATGTCGCACCATGGTCCTGCCTATCCCACCCCGTCCTAGAAACCGTCCACCGCCTGTCTTGTCTCACTGTTTCTCCGGTGTAGCCTTCCCTTCCGTCTGATATCGCTGGCATGTTGGATAACGGGCCTTGCCCTGGGGTAAACAGGAGACAAGCTTCTTGAGTTCTGCATCCTCGTTTCTCATATCCCCCATGCCCAATATCTAATGAACCTTTGGGTGGTGAATAACTCAAAGATACTTGGGATGTACTGCACAGTACAGCTTAGTCCCAGTCTTTTCGTTATGCCACGGTTACGGTTTGACAACTACGCGATTCCCTTTGTTGCAGTAGATAAGGGCAGAGCATTTCTCGTTTCTGTTGGCGGTTGTCCGTCAGTCAACGGAGACAGCACAAACTATAAATGCCATGACTTGCTGTTATCCATCCGCTTTCACCCCCGCCGGTATGCTTTGTTTTCTTATCCGCCCCTGCAAGTGTCAACTGAGAGTCTATACACGGTACCTCTATAGTCGTGCTCCGCTTCCCCTTTTTCCCTATTGTGGAAACTATAAGCCCCGACAAAAACTTAGGTGCATACATATGTGGCTCCAGGGGGGAGAAAAACATTGTGTGCCCCATCTCATTTATTGTTGGTTATCGT
The DNA here is from genome assembly GCA_027569635.1 of Lasiosphaeriaceae sp. G1095. Classification (NCBI taxonomy): domain Eukaryota; kingdom Fungi; phylum Ascomycota; class Sordariomycetes; order Sordariales; family Lasiosphaeriaceae; species Lasiosphaeriaceae sp. G1095. The sequence continues at coordinate 21,869 of JAPDFK010000286.1, read as the reverse complement.
TAGTTGAATGCAAGACGTCAAACTACGGATATCGGATGTACGGCATCAAGTGACCCCGTTTATGCTGGAACGGAGAGACCACAGGAGAAACCTCAAAAATCCTAACTGTACCCTCCGGGAGGGGGTTTAAGCTGGCAGATTTGCTTTGAGCATTGTATTTTACATCGACTCAAGTCCAGCCTTCACGGATAGCACAGCGTAGATAACACCACGTATCTACACATACAGCCCTAGGAACAGCGGTGATACGAAGGCAGAGATTGACATATTAATATATGTACGCCTCGACTCACCCGCGGAAATTCGTTCAGAGCAATTCAACTTTGTTTAGGCAGCTTTGCCACTCACTCCATGAGAGTTCTGGGGTTCCTGGGTGATCACAAACCTTTTGGCAAGGTATTATCGAACACACAAGAGTAGGTAGCTCTGCCAATTCGTTGGGGGCTAGCCTAGGTTACAACATTGAATGAGGTTTTTCTTCCAAACTTAGTTGACAATCCTTAAAGTTAGTATGGGAAGAACTCCTGAAATAAACCCCAAATAATGGTGTAAAATGAAGGCAGAACAAAACGGTGTTCCGTCACTCGGAAATACCTCTCATCTTTGGGAATTATACGATTCCACATGATACTTTCCCTCGTGGCCCTTTGAACCATATCTAGGCTTTACATCTGGGCAAGACCCGTGATGGGGGTATTAATCATGCATCCAGTTAGGTGAGTTGAAGGTTCGGACACATCAGCGTTGTAATATTGTCTGTTCAAAAGCTATTAACCACAGATCCAGTGCAGTAACAGTCCAGCCTGGGACCAGAATAGTACGAAACTACAAAATGGTCACCTTGGATAGAGGTTCAGGGGAGCTGGAAATAAATATACTAAGAACTTTACTCCAGGCTCAGCCATACACCCCAGACACAAAATGTTAGCTCCTCCATTAACTTTCCAACATGGCAACGTTTAAACATGAGCTTGTCTTCTGTCATCTATAATTCCACTGCACCGCTCAGACAGAACTATTCATAAGCCCGCTCTTGAAATATTAATATCATGGACAGTGAATTCATTGAGCAGTTGAGGTTGTAATTATGTCCCGCTGTCATAAGGTATCTCAATATCTTTTACTGGACTGAGGTGAACGTTAATGCGGAAAGGGACAAACAACGAATGGTAAACCTATGTTCACCACGTAACACATCAATTATCCTTTCAGCACGCAATCAAACACGAGCAAATTCCAAGTTGACAACTTAACTCGCGAATCCATATAGATAGCTCTCTTTATCTCTGACTTCTCGGGGTTCTGGACACATTGGCTCATGTGCGCCATGGACTCCTCCAATCCCTTAGTTGGACCAGTATCGAGGCTCATCGGAACCCTCTCACACGCGAGAGATAACAGAGACAATATTCATCCCTCATCGACCCATTCACACGATTCCGTGAACACATGTTTATAGGGCGCAAAACTGCCAAGTTACTACCAGTAAGTTGGAAGAAAGCCCGGTAGCGTTGCATACATATGGAAAATCATTGCAGCTTGCCACCATTCAGATATCAGCAATGAAACCAGCAAAGTGACTGTTTACCCTCCATCAAGTTTGAACTTGCAATTTTATCCACTGTCGGATCTTCACTACACCGGGCAGTCGACTGCTCTGTTCACCGGCCCTTCTTTGGTACAAAACTGTCCACACAAGCAAAAAAAGGGCATGCACATACTACTTACTTACGGGACATATGTACCAACAACCAAGACCAGCGTCTGAAGCAAACACTCTCACAACATATTGTTATAAAAACAACAAGCCGAACAACCAACAGTTTGGACTCTGCTCAGCGATACAAGCACGTATACTCCAACATCATTCAGAGTACATCTCTCATCACCCCCCTCACGCAACTGGTCGGTTCAAGATATGCACAGTCTTCAGATCATGTGATTGAAAAGAGAGCGTAGTTGAAAAGATGAAAGGGAAATATATCTCCTTCCAACGGAAACGGTATGGAGATCTACCCATTGATAAAAAAATTTCTCTTCCCTCTTTCAAAAGTTAAAAAGATAAAAGGGAAATACATGTCCTTCCAATGGAAACTGCCTGTAGGTCTGTCTATCTATAAAAAATACCCCTTCCCTCTTTAAAAAATGTCGACGCCAATATTTCAAGTTCTTCTTGATACGATTCAACTGCGCAACATCAATCAAAACCAAAGATACTTATTCAACTTGTCCACTAAATTCCTCCACACGAGTGGAAGCCCAGTAAAGTGAGCAACTCATATACGAGACGACACAAGATGTCAACTTTCTCTTTCTTTCTCTCCCAGAACAGTGACATAAGCCCGTGCACGCAACAACAGACGGACAACGCACTTATAGCACATCTAGAGCCAGCCCAGCCTGCATTTCACATCGACACAGCCAGAGACTCGCTTGCACGCAGATAGACGACGACTTGCTCCGAAAGCAGCAACGCAGACACTTTCTTTCCCTTTCCCTTTCCCTTCTATATCCCGAATGTGTTGTTAAAAGAGACCCTTTAGTCTACCAAAACCCGCGTGATTGACAGCGTGCAGGCTTTCCGCCAAGCCGTGAGGAAAACAAAACAGAATTACATGTTTATGAAAACATGGTAAATGCAAATATAATTCCCCACCCATTCTTCGATCCCCAAACGCCGCCCCTTAATGCTTCGCAGTGACTTGGTCGCCCGTCAACTTCTCAACATACGTCTTTGCCCTGTATTTTGAGAAAAAGAAAATCAGTATATCATCCCCTGGGAAGGGAGATGGGTGGAAAAACTCACATGTCACCCATGGCCACCATGCAAACCGTTTGCCAGACACCGAGACCAATGCGGGGGGTGACACCACGGTACAAGCCCTTGATACCGTTGGTCGAGTAGATGTACTTGAAGGTGTTGCCGACCGTCATCTTCTTGGGGCGGTTGGGGTCGTCCTTCTTGCTCTGCATCTCGACGCGAATGACCTCGATAGGTTGGTTCCACGCCGAGAGGCCACCGCCAAGGGCCGAGGCGGTGATCTTCTCGAGAGCGCTCAGCTTATCGCCCTCCTTCTTGTTGGTGACGTTGCGGATTCCCTGCTCAGCGAGCCGGCTCAGGCCGAAGCGAGAACCCCAATTGGTCATTTGGCGGATGGCAACAGCGTTCACGCCCTTGTTGATGCCCCTGATGCCCTCACGGCGGTAGATGTCCATGAAGGTGGCCCAAGTGCCAGGGGCCTTTTGGCCTGTCACGGCGATCTTGTGTTTGGTGATTTCAACCGTCTTCATGCAGGTGCAAAAGCCCATGGTGGCATAGGCCTGCGCAACACCGCCCGTCACACCGCCCATGATGCCGGCGCCGAAGTCGTTGGCGCCGAAGCTGCGAGCGTAGTACTCGGCCTCGGAGGCAACGAAGAGCAGCACAGCGCCCTTGGTCGAAGCCTCGATCCAGGCCCACGGGATCAGACCCTGGTAGACTGCGAGACGCAAGAAACGGGGTTAACGATGGTCAATGGGGAAGAGAAGAATAGAGCCGCCGTCAAAAGCGGATACTTACAGCCAAAGACACCGCCACGGTTCCAGATACGGCCCAGGGCCGTGGTGAAGCCATCGCCTCGGTTGGCGGCCATGGTGGTCTTGATGACCTCCAGGGGCTGGCCGAGGGTAGTGACCTCGAACATGTTGAGGCCGGCGCCGAGCAGCAAGTTGGAGAACTTGACCGGCTTCTTCTCCAGCGTCTGGGGCGGCGGCGGTGGCACGGAGGCCGAGACAGGCGCGATAACGGCGGACATGGCGTGGCTGGTGTTGCTGAAGGGGCCCTGACCAAGGGAGGAGGGTGCTTCGTCGCGGTGCTGTTGCGTGAGAGGGGAGAGGAGAGAGGAAAAGGTGTGTGTGTGTGGGCGGGTGTAGGTGTAGGTGATGGGCAATGCGATACGGCGAGCTACAAGGCAACGAGGCTGACTGACTGCTGGGGCGAAGTCGAATCCAGAACGGGCAGTTGTCGGGCGAGGGTTTGGTTTGGGGGTTTTGGGTCGATTAGTCGCACGGAATGGAAATTAACGTTAGGCCCGGTCAGATAGCAAAGGGCTGATGGTATGTATCGGCGAGAATCCTATCAGACGCACGTGTCACCGAAGAGAAGCTCAGGTTGGACGCCCGGTCCAGTGGAATTTGACTGCCCAAAATGGTGAGGCCCGAGGGACTTGGAAGAGAGCTGGGCTAAAAGGAGTTTGGCCCCGCGGCCAGGCCAGCGGCTTTTGGGTCGGCCGTCGCATGGGGTGGGATGGGGTGGGATGACTTACAGCAAATACGTTGGTACCGTATGTACATGTACAGCGCACGCCGGAGTCCAGACAATCTGGAAAGAACGCAGCACAGAGTTCACTGGGGACGCTTCCTGTTTCACACTCTGTTTCACACTCAATTGACGCTGTTGATGGTGGTAGTCACAAAGTCCGGGGGGTTGGATAGACAATGGATTAAAAGGGTTTCACAGACAATGGATGGATAGGGGAATCTTTTGATTGATTGATAGCGATGCTGCGCAGCCAGGGCAGTTCCATTTGTGGTGGGTGGTCCCTTCCTTTGGCGGCGCTGATCGCTGATGCGTCCCAGTCCGTTGTCCCAACACAAGCCAATGGCTCCCTCGGCGGAACCCCCCTGCTGCTCAACGCCCGCCCTCGGCTTCCCAACGCAAATCGCTTGGGGAATCTTGGGCTGGCGGACCAGTTTTGGGGTAAAAATTGGAGAGCCGCGCTCCAGCCCGTCACCCATGCGGAGAGCTTCCAGCGGCGCTGCATTCAATCGACCTGGGGGTTATGTAACTTGTTTGTAGGTAATAACTTGGGTATCATACACGGTAGAAGGAACAACACGTTATCGAATGCGCTGCTTGTGGATCAAGGCTGATGAGGGTCTGGTTCTGGGCCCTGGATATGGGGTTTCTCCAGCTTTCGCAAGGCGGCGCCTTTTGTCTGGTGTCCAATGGACTCATCTGAAAAAGGATCCATTCGAGTATGCCCGAGGTCCGCCTCTGGTTATTCCCCCAAGGTAACCAAGGGATTCGGTGTCCGAGATCGCAACCCGCGCTGACCAAATGCGCAAAGTCGCACAATAGCTCGGCATCACAGTTCGGCTTGGAGTAAGTAATGCATGCAAGTATCACCACTCACAACGAAACAAGAAAGACCCGGCAGTTAGGTATCCGGAATCTGTATGTATTGTATCGTACAAACGCAGTGGATAGGTATCGCCTCAGTCTATGCATCCACCCCGGATTGTCACAACACGGCTCGATTATCCCCCGTCCCAATCTATTAAGGCACTGAAGAGATGACTGCTCCAACCATTCCCGTCGCACCTAACACCCCCAACCCTAAACCGCAAGCCCATTACATTTTCTTTACAACTTCTTGCAGATCTCGATCCACTTCTCGGTGGAGAAGCTCTTGGGCCTATGAACCAATCCTGTGTTAGCGAGCTGCTGTGTTACCCCGGATCATGCAGGAGTACATACCTTTCGATGGGCGCGCCGACAGCACGGTCGATGATCAGCTGCGGCAGGACACCAATGGCGCGGGACACGCCAAAGAGGACAGTGTAGTAGTTGGCCTCGGTCAGGCCGTAATACTGGAGGAGCACGCCCGAGTGGGCATCGACATTGGGGTAGGGGTTCTTGGTCTTGCCGTGCTCGGTCAGGACGCCGGGCGCAATCTTGTAGACCTGGCTGACAAGCTTGAACATTGGGTCGTTGGGCATGTTGGCCTGCGCAAAGGTGCGCTGGGCCATGTAGCGGGGGTCAGTCTTGCGCAGCACAGCGTGTCCGTAGCCGGGCACAACACGGCCGGCGTTCAGGGTAGACCACAGGTACTTGGTGATGGACTCGTCGCTGAGATCATCGCCAACCGCCTTCTTCATCTCGGTGAGCCAGTTTAGCACCTCCTGGTTGGCCAGGCCGTGCAGGGGGCCGGCCAGACCGTTGAGGCCAGCGGCCAGAGAGAGGAAGGGAGAGCTCAGGGCGCTGCCAACCAGATGGGTGGTGTGGGCGCTGACGTTGCCGCCCTCGTGGTCAGTGTGGATGGTCAGGTAGAGACGGAGGAGCTCAATAAAGTCGGCGTTCTCGCCGAAGCCAAGCTGGTTGGCAAAGTTGAAGCTGTAGTCCTTGTCCTTCTGGACGGCGGCGACCTTGCCACCCTTGAACACGTTCTGGTAGATGCGGGCGGCGATGGTGGGGAGCTTGGCGATCAGGTCCATAGAGTCCTCGAAAGTGTAACCCCAGTACTCCTTCTTGTTGATGCCCTTGGCGTATGCGCGAGCGAAGGAAGAGGTCTGCTCAAGAGCAGTGACGGCGATGGAGAACTGAGCCATGGGGTGGAGGTCGGACGGGCAGCGGTCGATCAGCTCCTCGACGAACTTGGGCACGTCGGAACGCGCAGCCCACTCGGCCGAGAGATCGCGGACCTGCTGCTCAGAAGGAACCTCGCCCGTCAGGAGAAGCCAGAAGAGGCCTTCGGGAAGGGGCTCCTTGCCGCCGGGGGCCTTGGGGAGCAGCTCCTGGCACTCGGGGATGGTCTTGCCACGGAAGCGAATGCCCTCCTCGGAGTCGAGCACGGAGCCCTCCCATACCAGGGACTTGATACCACGGGCACCGCCATATACTTGGTCGAGGGTGACCTTGTCGACGACCTTGGAGCCATGCTCTCTGGTTGCGGGCGATGGCGCATCAGCAATTGGCCTGACGGAACAGCTCGAGAGGGAGGTATGGGAGGGAAAGGGGGCCCTTACTTCCTCAGCGTCTTGATCTCGTCAATCTTCTCGGGCAGCAGCTCGGCGAAGCGCTCCTTCAATGTCTGCGAGGCGTTGCACAGTCAATGGATGATATCAGGCTGCAGGTGCTCGCCGGGAGGGCAGTACCTGAGTCTTGGATGAGTAGCATCTCGCAGCGGTGAAGGCGGTGTTTCTGGCGACGGGGGCCTTGAGGGAAGTCCTCAGGGCGGAGGAGCTGAGGCGCATAGCAGAGGCCATTGTTGTAGAATCTGGTGGTATGGGTGGGGGAGGGAGACAGTGAGAATCAATGTGAAAAGGAGGACAATGGGGATGGAAATAATAAGATCTAGGGTAGAAAAAAAAAGCGCGCGATGGGGAAAAATAAATTCAAGGCAGGCAGCATGGCCACGGCACCCGTGCTAGCAATTGGCTGCCGGAGACCGGGGGGCTCGGGAGACTTGACGAACAGGCCTCACTTCAATTTTTTTTTTCAGTGGAGGGCGCTGCTCATCACTAGGTACCTTGCTAGAAATCCCCGAGCATGTCCGCCCTGCCTCCGCTGCAGCTGGTGAGAGAAGGATGCAGCATGCATGCCTTCGTAAGTTCCAATCGTTCAGGCTTGCTTCTTCGCCCAATCTGCTGGGGTCATACGGAACTTGAAGCAATCTCAGAATTATTAGAGTACCTATTACAGAGTACCGGTGGGGGGATTGTCTCGCTTTCGCTGATGATAACACCCAACACCCGATCGGCCTCCTAGTATGTGAACAAAGCTGCTCCATTCGCCCGCCCGTCTTCTTCATAACCACTGTGTTGACGTCACGGCTTCGTCGGATGGCTTTCATGATCTCTATTCGTATCTCTCCTGCCAACGTTCTCGAGATTCCCAAGAGCAGCAGGTTGATCAATTGAGTGCACGTAATCCCAGAGAAGACTTTCCCCCGTTGAGGGAAATACAGCTTAATAGCCTGAGTGGTGTTGCATGCCTTTGCGGGCTACTGTGTGCATTCATATGTGTCTCGTTTGTTCTCGTTGTTGGGGACGCCAAATAACCCCTACCTTGGCGGGACGTGTGGCCTTGTGGCCTTGCGACTAGAGAAGATTTGTCAGGCCAACAGTCAGGCAGCCACCTGCCACGCCTCCCCACCTTTGCAGGAAATCAGGCGGTGGCTGCAGCTGCAGTTTGTTTTAAAAGCCGCAGCAGCTCACACATCACACTTCCCCGCCCCTCTTCTTTCCCAACGCAACTCCAAGAGACTGCGGTCTCCTCTCCCTGTATTCTTCTTTAACATCAAAGATCCTCCCGACCCCCAGGGCATTCCGAATCACAACCAAATTCTCATCAATTTCAGTCGTCCAGTAGCCTCAGTATATTTTTACTGGTCCTAGCAGAGGCCCGCGCGGGCGACATTTCCAGCTTGGGGAAGGCAGAAGACAGAAGACAGAAGGAAAAGAAGGATCTGCTGGAACCGGAGGATTCATTCGGTCGTGGGCAAAACAGCCGACGTGAAGACCAACGTATTCTTGCGCGACCTTATATTCTCTCTCTGCCGGCACTGTCTGGTCTGCCAACCAAAAAAAAAAAAAAAAAAAAAACAGAAAAGAAAAGAAACAGAGGCATCTCCCGTGCAGCTTGCGCTATCGTCGGTAGCATTCGCGCCTCCGGCCGCACATTGAGGCTTCCCAATCGTAACCCGTTGGTCGTGGTCGTGGTTGGGGCAGGAAAGTGGAAGAAGTGGATTGACGAAGGCTGCGCTGCGCCGAACCAAAATCCGTACTTTCGTGATTTAGGAGCATGGCATAGAGGTCCCCATCGCCTGCCACCTTTTACCTTCCCGCGTATCGTATTGAAGACTACTAGCCTCGCCACACGCGCACCCGTCATCCAACCTGGCCGTCACGCGCGAGTCAGACATCATGTCCTCTGCCGTAGCAGATCTAGAGACCGGGCTTCAGGGCATGCTCGCACTGAAGCCCCCAGGAGTATCAGGTTCTCGCATTTCCAGCATCACGGCTCTCTGTGTCAACAATGTTCAGGTGAGGAGGATGTCCCCGAGCCGGGTCCAACAAGGAAGGCCCCGTGATGACGGCCAAGCTAACCGTGTGTCTTTCGCAGTCCGAGTCCGTTCTGATCCAGAAAATTTTCACCCAATTCAAGAAAGCCCCTGGCACCCACAAGCTGGGAGTACTCTACGTCGTAGACTCTGTAACCCGAAAATGGATGGACCAAGCTAAAGCCCAAGGCCAGCCCATAGGCATGGCAGCGAAAGACGGTACATTCGCTGCAGGCGTGTATAGAGTGACTGAACTGATGCCCACCCTGATGAACGATATCATCGCAACGGCACCAGAGGACCAAAAGGTACGCAGAAAACATCGCATTGAAACCGCAGTCTTATACTTCCAGTATCGGCCCGTGAGATGCCGGGAGTTGCTGCTGCTGCTACTGCTCCTGCTGCCCTTGTCACCGCAACCGTAAGCTACTGTTGAGTATGGGTCAGTCGATGGCAGCAACGGCGGCGGCGGCGGCGGCTCCGCTGGGACCTTCGTTGAATTCGCACTCACTCACTCGTCCGTGTTTTGCATGCTCGTACATATATATACATGTCTTGATGGATAAAGACTCACATGGATGTTGTGCTTGTAGGAGAAGATAAAAAAGCTCGTCGATATATGGGAGAAGGGCCAGACATTCCCTCCGTCCATGGTCAACTCGTTCAAGGAGAAGCTCAGTGCTCCCAGACAACAACAAAGTAGGTTCACCCCGACACACTCATAAACACACACGCGTCACATACGTTGTTGCTTGGCATGCCGTAGCATGCGCTATGATATCAGCTGCTCTAACCGTCCTGCGAACTGACAGATCTCTCGACGACACCCCCGGGTAGCCCGCCGGCCAACCCGCTGGCGTCCCTCAGCACAGGAAGCAACCCCCCTCCAGTGGTGCCTAATATCATGGAGACACTTGCCAACATTGCACGGCAGAACGCTACGACGGCACAGAGTAATCCCAGCCTGGCGGCTCCGGCTCCGGCCCCAGCTTCTACTTCAGCTCATCATGCCCCCCTGTTCAGTACGTCTGGTAGTCTGCCCATTAATGGCGCTATGCAAGTGCCCGTACACGCGCAGCCAGGCATGCCCTTCATGCCAGTCTCTCAACCGGCTGCTCATGCTGTAAATGTGCCAACTTTGCCGTTCGCGTTTCCCCCGCCAGCACAGATGCCGGCTCAGACAGCCCCGGCGCCCCTTAATGGTGCAAGTAATCCGGCCGCTGCCTTTGCTCCGGGCAACCCCACAGTCCAGCTTGTCGCTGCTCTCGTGGCTCAGGGGCTGCCGCTTGACAAGATCGCCAGCGTAGTTCAGATGATGGGCCAAGGCGGCGGAATGCCCCCAGCACAGCTACCACACATGCCCCAGCCCACGCAGACGGGGTATGCAGGACCACCATCTACATCTGCGTCTGCGTCTGCGTCTGGGCCAGCGCCATGGGAGCCCCCCAGGGCAGATGACCTACGTGACCGCAATGGCTACCACCGCGATGGAATGAGGTCGCCGGACCGGGCCCGTGGCCGCTCTCGGTCTCGTTCTCCCCGTGGTGGCTGGGACACCAGGGATTCGCCCCGGGGAGGAGGACGTGGCAATGACCGTGGCTTTGAATATGGGCGCCCCGCATCTCCGCCTGGCCGCCAGCGCTTAGATGAGAGAGACCGGGACCGTGGCCGCGGAGGACGTATGCCTGAATACCGCCAGCGATCGCCGCCCGGCCGTCGTGTTTCCAGTCCCCCTGTTCGAGATCCGTCCCAGCATGCTGATAAGTGGGTCGACTATGATCACAGTATCCCGACTGGCTGCATCAAGGTCTATAGCCGCACGCTCTTTGTTGGCGGTGTAACGTAAGTGAACATGACTCGACCTGCTCCTCCTTCTCTCTTTGTGCCCTTTGACCTATCATTCTTGTTGTTGTTGTGGCTAGCCAACTGACTGGGCCACCCCCTTTTCTACGGTTTATAGTTGCTCGGACAATGAGCTCCGCCAAATCTTCGACCGCTTTGGACAGGTCCAGACGTGCATTGTGAACAAGGACAAGCGCCACGCCTTTGTCAAGATGTTCTTCCGCAAAGATGCCGAAGCCGCCAAAAACGCCATGGAGGACCCGCGTAATCAAGACCTCCAGCTTAGAGTAAGTACCTGGGTTTTTTCTTGTTCGCGAATGTGTGTGTGTGTGTGTTTGGCGTAGGGCAACTGTGGCTGACCATACAGAAGACAAGATGGGGCGTTGGGTTCGGCCCCCGAGACTGCAGCGACTACCAAAGCGGCATCAGCATTATCCCTATCCAGAAACTCACGGAAGCGGACCGAAAATGGATGCTCACTGCTCAGTATGGTGGCAGCGGCGGCCGGCCTATCGTGTCTGGTCTCTCGGTCGAGGAACCAGACATTGAAATCGGCGCCGGTGTATCATCCAAGGCGATAAGCCGGCGCATGCAGACCGACAGGGGCGGCAACCACGGCCCCAAGTCGAGCCGACGGGACGACGACTCGGGTCATGGCGGTGGCGGGAGCGGCGGTAGTAGTGCTGGCGGTGACCGAGATCGCGACCGTGAGCCTCCCCGCGGCGGAGGTGGAGGCGGCCGTTGGCGACATGGTCGGGATAAACACCGCAACAACAGCAATGGTCACAATCACCACAACGGAGACCATATGATGGGCGCTAACGACGATCCCATCGTCATGGATCTGCCGGCGGGCATCACCATGGGGCCGAACGGCATCAATTACCCGCCCAACTTTGCTTTCGGCCAATAGCCGTCACCGAGTTGAGAGGCCGGCGTCAATGATTGACTCGCTGTTGATATAATTCGTTGTACCTATTTCTTTTCCGGATCTGGAGTCTTGCGTCATGAACAGCACCCCTCCACCATCCAGCCATGAACAAACTAAGAGGACCTCCTCAGAAGAAATCTATCACATGAATGACGGTTTTGGCGTTTCATTGGGTTCAGTGGTTTGGGGTCCGGGGTTCGGGGTTCGGGGTTCTGCCTATCAAGCAAGGGGAGAAGGCAGGCAAATCAAGTATACTTTTATCTGTTCATCCAATGGGGGAGGGATTTGAGTGGGCGCGCAGTGATGAACTAAAGAAGGGGAAGCAGCCTAATAGGTATTTCTGGCATCAACATGAACATGAAAAATGTATGACACAGGGGTCGATGAAGGCGGGAGGGCGATGGTGATGATAGCGAGGCAGGTAATGCGCGAGCAGAAATGGAAGATTGATTCATAAATAAACAAATGGCCTTAGCCTGCCTTGGTCAATAAGCCACCTAGCAAGCCACTGTAATTCAGGGCTTAATGCATCGCTCACCCTGCTGCAACCCCGAAAACCAACACAACCCAGAAGCGCATCGACAAGGCAGCCATCGACAAATCCATCCCCGATGACATCCTCTCCGTTCGCCGACCTCCCAAGAATCAAGATTCCTCGCTCTGGCGGGTTGACTCAATCGGAGAGAAGCTTGGGCTTGCTGCAGGATTCGGGACCGTTTTGTTCTTTGGATGCTCTCTTCGTTTCGATTGACCTTGAAGTCTCGCGGGACGAACGGAACAAGGTCCTGCAATCTAGCGATCGGCCGCTCATCAAGGAATATGGTGTCGCCATTCTTGACACTCGGGATATAGGTGGATGCACTGACAGATCGGATTTGCATCAGCTCATCTCGACGCGACATTATTAGACACGGCCACTGGGGAGGCTGCGACCCCCAGTCAACACCCGGGAATGCATCTTCGCCTATACAAAACAAGTCAGCCAGGACGAGTTTCCTTCCATTATCGTCGAATCTCTTTGTGTTGGGGATGCCAAGTCTCCTTCCCCTAGTACCTATGTTCGGAATATCGCGATAGTTGGTCATTCCGTGAAACGCGACTTACGGATTTCCCGGCGATTAGGGATTGATACCTTAGGTATTGCGCTTTTGGTAATAATCCTTGGTACACATAATATGGCTCATAACGTTCTTGGGCCTACCTTAACCCGACTTTCTGGTCGCGCGCTTATTAGTAGCTTCACTTTGGCTGCTGTATTGGCAGAAATTAGCTGTTATCATGATGAGGATGGTCTTCATAACGCCGGAAATGATGCGATATACATCCTATTCACTTTGATTGCGTTAGCTATTAGGAGCAGTTAAACTAGTGTGCTACAAGATCATGAGTTAGCGAAATTAGAATAACTAATTCACATCACTGCCCCTGCTAACAGACATTGCCTCTCGCCGTCTCTCAATACGGCAACCCAGCACTCGCTCACCTCGGCCTCTAGCCCACTGATGTCACCCGTAGGCTCCTTTGGATCACTACCCAGACCAGCTCAAGAGCTTACCCTTCTTACGTAATTATACTCCGTTCTCCTTAGCGTACTGCCTTACTATTCAGATACCCTTACTAGTATATAAAATATAATGTTAGGAGGATATCATTATATAGTTATAGTATATTATTAAAAAATACTAATTTATTAAATAGCTAAAAGAAGAAGCTAAGTTATAATAAAAGGATATTTATAAGTTTATAAAGGCTTTTCTATAGAAAAAGCTAACTATTAATATATTATAATGTAAGGAAAGAGGACCTCAACATATATATACACCTACTTATATACATATACTACCTAGTAAGCTACTAAGAGCTATACTATAGTATAACTATACTCTTATAAGAGAGCTTAGTCTTCTAACTATATATATAAATAGTAGCTTTTGCCTACTTCTCTTTGTGAAAGTTAAGTTAAAGTCTTATACCTTTATTAGTTATTATTTGTATAAGGTGGGACAGGTATACCTGATCAAGGTAGTTGTAAGAAGGGTTGGTAACTCGGGTGACAAGAGTGGCACACAACACGCAGCGAGGTCAGTGATGGTTAGGTGTGGTGTATTGGCAATACTAATCTCTGGCCTCTCAACTCTCTGCGAGCGCGCAACGCTCTTCTTTTGTGTTCCAACTCTCTGGGCACGTGCCCTCAGCCCCTCAGCCCCACATGAGCCACGGACCCGCAAGTGGCTCCCTCTGGCACGGCCCGCCATGACAGTAGTCATAATGGTAGTAATAAGTAGGGTGAGTAATAACTAACAAAGGTATAAGACTTTAACCTACCCTCACAAAGAAAGATAAGTAAGGGCTACTGCTTATATACATAAAAAACTAGACTCCCTTATAGGGGTATGGTCACGCCACGGTGTAGCTCTCAGTGGCTTGCTATCATAGCGGGTTGTATTAGTAGAGCTATATAACTTATATAAGGCTGAGTAGCTTGCGTATGAGGTTGGGAGCACGGGCTTAGAGTATAAAGAGGAAGCTGCACGCCCATAGAATTAGAGAGAGCCAGAGATTAGTATTGCTAATGCATCATACCTACTGTAAGGAAGGAGCACCCTAATACACACACTCTCCTAACCTACCTATATGCACCCCCCACCCATGCGCACGCACTACCTTACAAGCTATAGGGAGCCATACTGTGGTATAACTACACCTTTACAAGGGAGCTCAGTCTTTCAACTATGTATATAAGCAGTAGCCCTCGCCTACCTCTCCTTGCAAGGGCTAGGTTGAAGTTTTATACCTTTGTCAGTTATTGCTTATACTACTTGTTGCTACCATTATAACCACCTTGATCAGGCATACCTGCTCCACCTTATATCTACCTATCATTAACCTTACAACTATTATATACTACTCTTATTACCCTAGCTATCAATTACTCTTACACTTGCTAGGTGGTGCATGCGTACAAATAGGGTATATGTATATGTATTAGGGTCTTCTTTCCTTACAGTTCATCCTACTCATTACTATCATTATAACTACCTTGATTAGGTATACTTACCTTACCTTACAACAAGTATAATACTATATGAAGCTAAAAGATAAAGCTCTTCGGGCTTAAAGTTAAATATAATAGATAAAAGATAATAATGTATAATAGAGAGGTATTAAGATCTATATATATATTATATTTTATTTAATTATAATAAAGTAATTTATTAGTTACTTAATTAATAACATATAGTATAGCGTTGAAAAACAAACTTTTTTATATATAATATATAATATTATTTTCTTTATAATAAAAGAATTATATTTTATTAATAGTTTAGTTAAGTTTTCTTATACATTAACCTAATTACTAAGTAACTAAGTAATTAAGTATATTAACTACTTTATATTAATGAAGCTACCTATATTACTTATAGCTTATAGCTTAAAGGCCTTTCTTTATAACTGGAAAAAACCTCTAAAACTCATTACTATCACTGTCATATTCAAATGCATAATTTGGGGTCATTATATCATGCACGTTAACCCCGTCTCGTCTGAGATTACTCTTTGTCTCCTCTGAAAGCTCCTGCCAGTCCAAATCAATGCTTGTGTTCTTGATATGCAGAGATTCAAGGTTAGGAGCTTTCTTTACAGCACGAAGCTTCCTCAACTGCTCTCTTCTCCCTTCACCAACCTCCCTCACTTCTTGCTGTTGGGCCTCCCACCGAGCTAGTAGAGGTTGGCTAGGATCACTGTTTAAGTGGGCTTCCTTTAGGAAAAACCCGGTTTCAGCGTATCGAGGGCCCTGCACTACGCCGATTGTAGGATCTGGATGACGCTGTAGCTGCTGATTTGCAAGGTAGGCCTTGGCCCTCAGTGGCCCAGTCTCAGGCTCCAGCGGACGCCCAGCAGCATCGTAAGCCGGCGGAGGTGGTTCTGGATGTTGAATAACCGGCATCGGTCTTCTAACCCTCCTAGAAGCCCTGGTGCCGGGGAACTGGACCTTCATAAATGACGGCTGCTTTGGTTCTTGGTCGTCCTGGTCGACTGACAGCAAAAAAACCCGGCCAGTAGCATCACCCACTACAAGTCTTGACCGGTCAGGCGAAAACATGCCACAAGACACCGGCCCAGGGACCTCGAGCAAATCGCGAACGAGAGGCTTCTCAAGAGACCTCACGTTCCACACTTTGACTACGCCATCTGACGAGCCTGTATAAAAGCGATCGAGGGTAGTCCCCCATGCAGTGAACTTGACGCCGACGTCTTCGCGCTCCCTGTCACCTCGGTACTCCTCAATAGGAGCACCATGCCGCAACGAATGGATTGGTTTATCGCCGTGGGCCGTATCCCAGACATATGTATTGCCATCTGTGCAACCTGCTGTGATATAGCAAAAGGTAAAGCTGTTTGGCCTGAGAGAAGACGTTAGTCAAAAAGCGAGGAGGGCGGAAAGGAAGCCAGCTTACATAATGGTCAGCTCATTGATGTCGAGAGCTGAACAGTCAAGCGTCTTGATGGGGCTGAACGCCTTTCCATTATACTCGGGGTTTTCAGCAACACGAAAAACACGGATTTGCGTCCGAACCCCATCTTTAATTTCAAGGCCGAGGGGCGAAGTTGCTGCGACGAAGCAAGGCTGGCTAGGATGCCAAAGGACTTCAAAGACGTTCTGTGTGGTGGCAGAGGTCACTCTCCACCTCTCGCCAGTTAATCCATCCCAGAGACAGAGTTCTCCCGAGTCTCTGCGATCCTCAGGAATGTCATTATCGTCGTTAGTGCGACTCCGCGGCGAGTATCCCACCAGCAGCATGTGTCTCACTTCTCGAGACAGACCCCATTGCATTGTAGCAGGGAAGTACGCCCACTTCTCAGTCGACACCGTGTTCCCTTCTGCGTCCGTGACCCTTGAACAAGAATAAGATTGGAACGGACTAGCAGAGACGTCGCTTCCGTCGATGTTGTAGATACGAACCGCATCGGTAGCGACATCTGCGGCCGTTGCCACCATCCCGGACTCATGCTTCGAAGCAGCAACGAAGTTCACGTTGCCACCGTGATTCCATTCACCGAGTAGTTTCATGGCAGATCCTGCTTTTTCGACATTCCAAATCTTGACTGTCCGGTCAAAGCCTGATGTAAAGGCTCGGCCGTGAACAGCGTCGTAATCAGACGACACCACAGATGAGTAGAGCCACGGATCTTGGCTTTGTATCATTGCATCCGTGGAGTTTTCGCCCTTTTTGACAATAGGGCGTACGATCCGGTGGTCGGGGTATGCACGGAGAGTACCCAGGCTGCAGGAACCGAGGACAAGGTTGCCCGGTTTATTATATTGCTGATTATGGGCATCCGAGTGTTCCGTAGTACCGCAGATAAAACTGTCGTTCGAAACCCAGACAATAGTCGAGATATCTCCAGCACAGTCTGTCCATTCAGACTTTAGTTCCAAAGAATCCTCGCAGCATTTCTTAAACTCGTTGGGAAAGTTTTCGAGGCTCCTCATTGACCCATAACCCTTCTTGCCCGATATCTCTCTTGCAAAAAGCAACGAGTGAACACGACTAGACCGAGCAAAGTCCCCTTGTCGATCATAGTCATCTCTTTGTAGAGTCAGTAATGCCGGCTCACTGGCCGTCTTTTGGTTCACAAGATCCTTAATGAAGTGTGCAATGTCAGATTTGGTCCGGCGTGGGAGCTTGTTCTCGCGGGCCGCCGTATTCAAGACGGTCTCGATCTTTGTTGTGTGCATTTTTAGGAGCTTGAAAAGATTCTTTCCAGCGTCCTTCTTTTTCTTCCCGGCTGAGGGACCAATGACTTGTCGAGTCAATATGTGGAGATAGCTGATCTCTTCCAAGCTAAAATCAACGTGAAAGGTGACAGGCTGAGAGAGATCGGAGGGGCTCAAGCGAATGAACTTGTGTGCGCCGTTCAGAATCTCGCTCCGCTGCTTGGCTGAGATATATGGCTGTCGATCCTGGGAAAACCATGAAAACAGGGGACGGGCGTCTCCATCATGCACAGTCTTCTCGTCGTTTCCTCGCCAAGCCGCGGCGTGTGCCCGAGAGCGGAAATTTGCAGGCGAAGTTGGTACATGCCCTCTAAGATTTCTTTTTATTGCGACCCGAGGCGGTGTAGCTGGCCGGGCAATGGCCGGAGGAGAGATGCGCCGTGGCTGTGGTATGGGACCCTGGGAAGATATGGGAGACTTTGTAGGTATTGCTGGCGGCTTCGAAGCAACGGGTTGAGAATCATCGTCATCGTCGTCAATAACTATGACAACTGGGGGCTTTTGGAGCCCGTTTGGTCGAACTCCAGCAATAGGTACATTGGCTCCTTCGGAGACCCTCGCTGTTCGACTGGGGATGGTGGGTATAGGGATTGGGGAATATGACAGGCGAGGCGCTGCTGCTTCAAGAGAGGTTGCGGGCAGTCTCTTTTGCAGCACGGAAAGGCCAGACGAAGACACGGGAGGTGTTGGCGGGATTTGAGTGGGAACTCGAGTTTGGGGCCTTGAGGCAACTGAAATGCCGAAGGGAAGAGGCAGCGGCGCGGGGAGGGCATTGGGATTGCGTGCGACAGCTCGGGGAGCATTCACCTGGTATTTCTAGGGGGAGCGCGTCAGTTTAGAAGAAGGCCAACAATGCCTCTAGGGGCGATGTACGTACTGGAAGCCTCGCGAGGGCCTGGACCTCGGCCAGAACGCGAGCAGCCAAGTAACGTTCATATTGCGGGCTGATCCGCCCATTGCCGCGCTTGTACTCAGCGGTAAACCCGCGGCCGGCGACAATGCTGACGACCTAGACAGGAGAGAATTGCGGGTAAGAACAAATTTTAGGTGCGACTCCGGGTGGGAGGGGGCGAGAAGGTTATTGTCTGCCGTACCTGTTTTCCGACTTCGGTCTTGATATTCCTCGGCAACCCAGCCAGCTCGCGATCGACGTGTTTGTTCACGTGCGGAAAGACCTGGGTCGTCAAGCAGTCGGTAAGGACGTCTTTCGAGCCCCAGCGCGAGGGGCGGGGGGCCTTGACGTCGTCGAGGCGAGGTCGTTTGGCCGGAGGTTCTGAGGTGGCGGCTGACGAGGTAGGTCCCGCCGTAGCGGCCGCGCCGGGCCTATGATACTTGGTCAACACCGAGAAGTTCGAGCTGGAGATTGTTCCATGTTGGAAGGACATGAACATAGGCGTGGAATTGGTATTGGAACTGGAAGCGGGCGAAGCAAGATGCGAACCGCGCGCAGGAGGTGCATCAAAGCTGGCCAGCGCAGAATATAGTTGAAAGACGTGATATTCAGGGTAAAACGCGCTTTTTTGAGTCTGGAACATACCTAACATCCATAGATCCACGGTATGGTATTAGCCTATAATCCGTCTGCAAGAAGATATATTAGAGGTTTATCCTTAAAGAGAGATGTAAAAGAATAGGAAGTAAATTAGGGCTAAAGCTTAAAGAAAAGCTATATTGAAATAAAAGTTATAATTAAGCAAATATATTATATTAAAAGATAAACTTAAAATAAAATAAAATATTAAAAATATTTAAGTAAAAAGATTTAGTACTTATGTTTAAATTATAATTATAAGTATTATTGTTGGATTGACAGGGTCAATTACGTTAGTCAACAACTATTATGATAGGTGGTTTGGTTAGCTACGTAGTAGTAGCTAGTGGGTTGTATAGTGGTTGCATTGATCTATTTTGTTTTTGGGAAGAAGAAGGATCCTAACTAGGTTGACAGGAAGCTTTTTGATGTGGCCGATCTATGTGGGTCCTTATAGTCCCTGTGGTTACGTGATGGTTACCCCTTTTACCTTCTTAATGCTCTATACCCCTTAAAGGGCTACTATTCCTACACTAGCAGTCTCTCTTTTATGCTATGCCTTCGTTGTTATTGTTATAAACCTTATAATTACGCTTAACCTACTTTTATACGCGCATCATTATTGTATTTATATCAATAAGGGTTTGCAATGCCTTGTTTAGTTTTACTTTAGTTATAACATTGGCCAAGTTATTATTTTTATAGATTCAACGGACTTCGAAGATTTTTTATCTCTTATACGCTTGCTACAAGCTTATAATATCGATTATAAACTGCTTTTTTTTTATAATTTTAAACTTTATAAAATACTTGTATAAAGAAAATAAGTTAGTATAAATAATAATAAGAATCTTCTTAATATTTAACTTAGTTAAAATTATATTAATTATAATATTAAAAGTAATTGCTATATTAACGCTATTAGCTATTGTATAGATTTTAAAAGCTAAAATATTATGAATAATTTGCTTGCATTTAGTAAAAGACTAATAAATTAAATTGCTAATTATTGTAAATTTATTATTATATAGCTTTTCATTTGCTAAAAAAATTATAAAGCTAATTTATAAGCTTAGGTTTTTATTATTAGCGAATAAACTATTAGTAAAAATGAACAACTTTATTATTAAAAAATCTATTAGAATAAAAATAAAGCTATAATTAAAATTATTTATTTACTATTAAATTCATTTATTTATCCTAATAATATTTTTTTTTTTGGGTTTTTTATATTATATTATAATAAATAGGTCGAATATTACCTTAAGTTAGTAAATAAAAGTAATATATATATTACGTACACGCTGCTTAACGTATTTTTAAAAAGTAATAATTTTTTAAAGCTTTTTGCTTTACTTTTTTTATTATAAAGTAAAGTTTTTATTATTATAAGCTAAAATATAGCTATTAAAGATTATTAAGTTTTTTAAAGTTAGTAATTCCTTTAGTTTAATTATAAACTTAACTTTTTTAAGCTTATTATTTTTTAATATTTTAAATTTTATATTGTTTAGCTTAATTATATTATTAATTTGCATACTAATTATTATAAAATATTTTAAATTAAGCATTATAATTAATAAGTAAGAATTATAAGTAAAAATTATTATATTTAGTTATTTTTAATAATATTTAAAATAAATTATTTACTAATATATTTTTATTTTAGTAATACTATATAATAGTTGAATAACTTTTATAATTGTTCTTTTAAAGTGTAAGTAGTAGATTTCTTTAAAAAATTGTATTAAAATTATTTATTATAGCAAAGTTTTTAATTAAATATATGTTTATATAATATTTTAAAGTTATAACTTTATTCCTTAAAGTAAAAAAAAAAGTATAAAAATAATGATAATTTGCTAATTAGCTTACTAAATTATTAAGCTTTATATAAAAATTACCTTTTTATTTTTATTATTATAATTTTAAATAATAAAGTATAACTTTTTATAAAGTATATTAATAACTTTGCTTTTAATTTTTTTTATTAAGCGTAATTTAAAAATATATATATTATTATATTTTTTAAAATTATATTATTTAAATTTAAATACTTCTTTTAAAATAAAATAATTATAATTTTTCCTTCTTTTTAAAGTTAAATTGCTAAATTATAGTTAGTTTGCTCTTTTACCATTATATATATTGTTATAAGAGTAACTTTTTCAATTATAGCAATATTAGTATTAGGGGTTTAAATTTTAAGCTTATTTTTAAAGTTAGGAGGCTGTTTGCATTATTTTGGAGCTGGGAGTGCTTTTTTTAATAACGTTTAATTATTATTATTATTGTAATTAAAAATATAGTTAAAGTTGTAATTAATTTTAATATTTAAAATAATTATAATTTCGTTTTAATAGTATAGCTTAACTATTATAACTTGGAAATTAGTTAGTTTTTTATTAATTTTATATGAATAGAATATATAATTTAGTTTATTTTTATACTTTTTACTATACTTTAATTTTGCTTTAAAATAGAAAGTTAAGAGTTGTAAAGGTATTTAAACAATTTTAAATAGTAAAGGCTTTATTAATTTAATATTTAGTTTTAGCTTTTTGTATTTTAGTTATTACTTTACTTATAGTATTTACGTGTATTTTAATAAATAGTAATAGTAATAATAAAAAGGATATGTATAAATAAGTTTTAAAAATAAGTAATATAAAAACTAATTTATTAAAGCTAGTAATATTATTTACTACCTTTATAACTATATATAAAACTTAGTTTAATATTATACTAGTACTTTATAAATTTATTAAAATAATTTTATATATATATTATAATAATTTATAATAATGCTTTAGCTTACTTATTAAATTATAAGCTTTAATAAGAACTTTTTTAATAGTAATTATTATTATTTTATCGTTATTATAAAACTTTATTATTATAAAGTTAATATTAGTATTAGTAATAATAATATTAAATAATTTAATGTATATATTAATTTAT